>JABASP010001835.1:0-24928 GCA_019776565.1 Sminthurinus signatus | reverse complement strand
GGGGGGGGGGGGTTTATGAAAAGAAATCCAGGCAAATGATGAATTTCATTACTGTTTGAAAAGTTAAAAATACATAATAATCTATTTGAGCTGGAATTTCAGTTTCCAGCAGTCTCAATTCAGTTATGTAAAAAATTAAAGCAAGTAGTAGTAAAAAGTAGTAAAACTGCTAAATGCAGTTTTACATTGTCAACGACATCTGGCTGTCAAAAAAAACTGAAGAGGGAAAAAAAAAGGATTTGAACAGTTTACTTTCTCCAGTGTCGGCTCAATCTTCAACTTGCCTTTTGCTCATTTTTAAATATTGATCTACATATTTAATTAGGGTACACAAGTTAAGTCTTTACCAAAACATAACAGGGTCATAGATCAAAAGTTTTAACTGTACATTTCATTACTGTTGTCAGTTTCATTTCAATTCCATTCATATTTCTGTTTTAAAATAGAGCCTTCACCTCTCCTTTTTTATGTATTACATAATACGCTTACTTCAGCACTAATAAAGACACATAATATTATACTCTTGTACATTTGTAATTTGTAATATCAAAGTATTATACTAAATCTTATATTATTATTCTACTGTGCTCAACAATTATTTTCGCAAAATGTGGAAGAATAGTCTTGCTAGAAATGTGGGCTTACTTTTTAAAAAACAACAACATGCTGTAAGTTTACACATAAAAATATTACACAAATCTTTACTTATTGAATTGTATGTTGTACAAATGACATGTAACATTATGAAATAAAGTTGTATTGTGCTAATATGTATGTATGTGCTTATTTCTTTCCGGTAGAACAAGGTTCTAAAGAGAAATTTGAATTTACTCGAGTTTCAAAGTAAGGAAATATTGGCTGGGTGTGGAGTTGCTGTTCAGAAATTTGTTGTTGTTAAAGACAAATCGGAGACAGAGAGTAGATTAAAGAGTTTTCGTAAGTAAAAAATGTTTAATGATTACACTAAATATATATAATATGCATTTTTTATATATATTGAGGTACAAACTGATTATAAATTTTCATATTATAGTATTGTGTTTTGTCAAATTATTGTAGATGTTGATGAGTATGTAGTTAAAGCACAAGTGATGGCTGGGGGAAGAGGAAAAGGTCATTTTGATACTGGATTCAAAAGTGGTGTTCATATACTTAAAGATGCAAAAAAAGTTCCAGAAATTGTAAATTCAATGATTGGAAATCGTCTCATTACAAAACAAACTCCAACCGATGGAGTTCCCGTTAGATCAGTCATGATTGCAGAATCTGTGGATATTTTTGATGAAAAATATTTGTGTCTTGTCCTTGATCGTGATACTGGTGAGTGAAATTACTCAAAACACACTAAGAAAATATTCCAAATAGTCATTTGTCAAATTAAAGTCATTAAATCAATATTAAATATATTTTTTTAATTTAAAAAACACATAGGTGGCCCTGTATGTATAGCTAGTCCTGATGGTGGTATGGATATAGAAGAAGTTGCTGAAAAGACACCTGAAAAAGTAAAGACTGTACCTATTGACATTGTCGAAGGTTTAAGTCAATCTTCCGCTTTGGAAATTGCAAAATTTCTTAAATTTGAAGGACCTTTAATTGAACAGGTATTATTACTATCTACTACTAATATATTGTTCATTTGTTTGTTCTTTTATTCTTTTGTTCTGTTTATTTGATTGTTTGTTCTTTTGATATTTTATATTTCATATAGGCTGCCAGTGAAATTTTGAAACTGTATACCGTATTTACCAAATATGATTTGACCCAATTGGAAATAAATCCATTAGCTTCCACCAACAGGGGAGTAATCGCTGTTGATGCTAAACTAGCAGTTGATGAAAATGCAAAGTTCCGTCAAAAGGCACTTTTTGATGCTGAAATTACTGACGAATCTGATCCAAGAGAAGTTGAAGCTGCTAAATATAACCTTAATTATATCCAAATGAATGGAAATATCGGGTGCTTGGTAAACGGAGCAGGGCTTGCAATGGTCAGTGAAATCATTCAAAACACACTAAGAAAATATTCAAAATAGTCATTTGTCAAATTAAAGTCACTAAATTAATATTAAATATAAATATTAAATATATATTTTTAATTAAAAAACACACAGGCTACGATGGACATCATCAAATTATATGGAGGAGAACCTGCCAATTTCCTTGATGTTGGAGGAAGTGTACAAACAGAACAAGTTACCGAAGCGTTCCGAATCCTTTCTTCTGGTATGTATGATTTATGTATATAATAAGTAATGAATATTGTATTATATATGTACATTTGACTGACTTAAGTGTACATTTTATTGATTAAATGTGCTTGTTTTTGTTCCTTTCCAAAAAATAGATCCAAGTGTAAAAGCAATCTTAGTGAATGTATTTGGTGGTATCGTGAATTGTGCTACAATTGCATCTGGTGTAATAGAAGCCTGTAAACGTATTAAATTGGACATACCATTGATCGTTCGTCTAGAGGGTACAAATGTTGACAATGCAAAAAAATTGCTTAAAGACTCTGGATTAAGCATCCTTTCTGCACAAGATTTAGATGATGCAGCTAAGCAAGCTTGTAGCGTGCTCAAAAATTGATAACGTACGTCTCTATATATATCATCAACAAAAAATAATAATATATTTATAAAGCAAATTTTACTATGATTGTGTAAGACCGAAGAACAAGAAAATTCCAATAATTTCACCATACGTATTACGCATTTATATTTCTTACATAGTATATATGTATGTATGTAAATGATACATAATAATATATAAATAATAATGTGTATGATTCTACCACAAAAGTAGAGCGCAATCAATCATACAATATTATCATAGAAACCTTATACAAAAAAAACATAAATTGTGATTCATACATAGATATCTCTGATGCCAGCAAAGTTTCGTTTGCAAAATTTTTTGACATATTTTTATTACTTCATATTATGTACCACATTTTACTGGTTTTTTGGCCAGTAATAGCTTTCATAATAAAATTCTTGTAATAATCACAATTTGCATGTTACTGTATGATATATATATATATTATATGTATGTATGATTAACAATTAACATACACCTTGAGTTATTATCTTTTTTTTCGAGTTATTAGCAAATAATAATAATTATTATTATTAATAGTGATGGGTACTATTTATTTATAAATTAAATTTACTGTATCATTTTAGGTTATGTTATACCATTTCAATTTTATTGTAATTTTTGCGCTAAACCGTGACAAAGAATAAAAAGAAGCCTATATATAATATGTTTCTTGAAAGAATTGTATGCAGTCAAAAACCTACTAGTCCGACTTTCATCATAATAATATATCATTCATCTTGTAATTATATAATATTCAGTTTCAACTTTATTTATTCGGAATGTATAGATTTTTTTCAATTTAAATCGATTTAGGATATAATAAATCAGTTCCAAAAACATATTTATAATGATAATAGTATACTATATGATGTATAAAGTTCCATAAACTTTTAACAATGACACACTGTGCGTTATAATCTATACTTGGTATTTAGTTAAGTACGCTGATTGATAAAATGGTATTATTGCATATATATGCATATATGAAACGAGTGACACACAAAATCATAAACATTCTATATATATTATAAATTATAATGTATCATAATATACTATAGTATTTGATAACCTTCTTTTTTCATTGAATGATCAATTATAGTTATATTGAAAATAAAACAATTGGTTAGACAGTAGATACTATTATAATACATAATGCAAATATAGAATAATTTGTAGTATTATAATGTCAAATACATATAATGCACAGGTATTTCTCATATATTCTCATGATATAATAATTTTTCATATAACATTGTTAGATTTAACTTTTTAGTCTTCCATAATATACTCCCTTTAAATACAACACGATTTTCATTTTTCATGCTTATCTATCATAGATTATAGATAATAATATATAAGTATTGCATAATATAGTGTATAATATTTTAGTTTACAATTTACAATAGTATTTTATGACACGGCGATAAGATGTAACAGCTAAGCAGTAGAGTAATAATAACTTTTCCGACGGAATTTCCTTTGATTTTCTATTTTTTATTAACATATTATATATATTTTATAACGCATGAAGAATTGGCACAAAACGTTTTTATTGCAGTACACAGTTTTTTTTCCCTCTAGTTTTCTAGCACGAAGTCATCTAAAAATATAGATAAAACATATAGACATAGTATTATGTTGATAGATTAGTTATTCTTAATGTATTAGACTCCATAGAATTGAAATAGTACAACATAATATGTATATTATCATTTATTATCATCAGTTGAATTTCCTGCTTACCACAATTAAATTGCCTTTTTTTCGAACGAAACCATTGGTGTCAGTTTCACTCTTTTTCACTTCTATAACCCCGGACTTTCCTCCATTTAGTTGATGGCGTAATTCTCCAGGTGGTTCAATTTTTAACAAAGATTTATTTTTATTGGCAACATCAATAATACGTGTAACGGTTTCAATCACATTTTCACATTCTACAATCAAGTCACCCTGTTTTGGATAATAAAAATAAAAAATGTTAAACTGGTCAAATAGTATGGATGTTTTTTTAACTTAGCAGAGGAATCAAATATTAAGCTAATATCATTCATGAGTAAAAGACATACCTTGAGTTTTTTCATTTCGGCAGGGATACGAATAATGAGTAAACCATCGCCCATATTAGTTATTGTCAGTCCAGGTAATTCATTTAATGGTAGTCGGAGTTTTAACTTCATATCCTTTTCATCAAATAACTGAATACTTGACTTGGAAATAGTTAAGATACGTCTCCGCTCTTTGTAACCATGTCTATCGTACTTTGTCACTGATGTAGCATACTAGAAATATAAGAAATTGAAAATAATAAAGAGAATAAAGAATAATATTAGACTCTTTTTTGTAGTGTTTAACTTTTAATTAATCAATGGTAATTATATGTTTTTCTTTCATAGTTCCAATGAATTACATTCAATGTACAATGCAATTTTGTCGGCTACTCTATAATTAAAGTAGTCCACTCAACTATACACACTATTATTTGGGAGCATGTACACAATGCTACATGCATACTAAATATCTACACACTAAACACAAGATGTGTGTATTGTGTATGAACAATATTTTATACACAAACAAAAACTTGATCTTGACTTGATAATGATCACATGATCATCACTCTGATATTAATAATTATAAATTAACTCTGACTGATAAGGAAAAAAACTAGTTTTAAAATACTATGTACATGCTTAATGCTTACATATCATGATTAATGATAGTGATAATAGTAAGTGATATCAGAATGAAATTGAAGCAAAATAAAGAAAACAAATTGTAAAATGTATTACCACAACTGCTTCGTCGGATGTTCTGTTACTTTGTACGATTGTTTTCTTGTCAGCAGGGAGTCTATAGTCTACGAAATAGTTCTTTACGGACGCTTCATATGAGCACTTTTTACCTATAGAAAGGGAAACAAAGATCAAGTATTTAATTAATTAATAGGTAACTGTTATGTTGATAAAAATAAACAGTTATGTAGACTGAAATTTAATTTAAAGAAGAATAAATAGATATAATGTAATAAATAGTTCAATTTCATTTATTAAATTTACCTTTGAACATTTCATGAGCAAGCCATTTCATCTCAAGTTGCCTCTTTCGTTCTGGATTTAATTTCCGAATGTACTCTCTCACCATCAGACGTCTATGAATTTTACAGAGTTGTCTGGATGCCTTTATTAAAAAGAATACATCAGAAAATATTAGTTTGTCGTTTTTTTATACTTGTTAGTACAATGAATTGAATTGATTTTTGATACTGTAACACATTTTTAGGTTTTAAAGCTTACTTCAATTGCACATGGAGGTGCATCCGGCCAAAGACGATCATGACGTAAAATGACATTAGGCAAATTTTGGCTCAGTCGGAGAAGAACTCGATGGCGGACAAATTGTAAAAATTTCTGATTGGCTTCACTAACTTCCTTATCACGATTAATAAATCCTTGAACAAATCTGTTGAGGAGAAATAGTATTTAAATGATATATACTTTTTTTTACTTAATGCTTAAAGTAGTAAAATATCCAAGAAACAGTTGAAAATTTCATTATTTTGTTCCTCTTACCCCCGAATGACGGTTGTAGCCCACCTACGCTTCTTCGCTCCTGAAATTTTACAAAATAGACAAAAAATATGTATATTATACAAATAGACAAAAATAATTAGATATGTCAGAAATAAATTACTATACAAAAATAAACAAATTGGGATTTCTATCTGTATATCTTCTTTTGTAACTTTTGTATCATTACTTTGTTTGGCAAGATATCCTCGTGCCATTTTTTGAGTAATAATGACCAATTCACGAAGTCTTAAGAATGCCTTCCTCTGCTTCTGTCCCTTCCACACAGCCTTAATTTTGGAAGCCAATTCTCGTTTTCGAAGTTGAAATTTATCCTCAATAGCAAATAGAGTCTGAGCATGACGAATGAAAATTTTGGTCCTTTGTATTGGAAATTGGGAGAAAAAAAAACAAACATCAATAATCAGAATTTCATTGGAACATAAAGACTAGAGACTACAGACACATAAATATACATAATACATAGAAAACCCGCCTTCAGACTTTAGATGTGTCACAATAGTTAATAGTTGTAAAATCTAGAAAACTCACTTTCCCATTCGATAGTCGTCACTGTTATATCCCAAGGATTTCATTAAAGCATCCACACCATCACGATCGCTACCTTTGAAATGTGGCCAAGTCTTTGGAGACAAACTCTGAAATAAATAAAAAAAATAGTAAAATGAAATACACATGTTTGCAGTTTTAAATATATATTTTCCTTAAATAAATGCAATCAAAGTTGAACTGTACTTTGTAACGTTGAAGGAAGGGCTCAAAGGGCCGTCGGTAGGCAAATCCTGTGTATAAAAACAATTACTCAAATTAGTATTTTGATTTTGCATTTCATAGTTTGTGAATCACATAGCACTTCAAGCCATAATCAATATTCTTCTTGTAGTTTAATTTTTTGTAGTTACCTGCTCTTCGAACTCTTAGATTTTCCATAAGACCCAAATATTTCACTTGATGTCCGACATTGTCCAAGTTGAATACACCTAGAAAGGTTTTAAAAAACATTATAATATTATATATTTTTATACGCTTTGTCATCTTTTTTTATCAATATTCATTATCATTATTTATTATTTGTCTATAAGTTTGTCCAAAGGAAATCTTTGAATATCTACAAGTACACTTTCACGATGAAACCGCAATTTATGATCATGTCATCAATGCCTTCTTATTCTTATTCTTACTGTAGGTATAATTTACTGCACAAATGCAACAAGAATCAAAATCAAAATCATGAATGCATCTCGTTTAAAATTTACTCATTTGTCTACAGTCCACAATCTAAAGTCTACAGTCTACGCGTACAATATGTACACATGAGATTCATAAATATATGAAGGGAAATACATGTATAAAACAAAGCACGTGTAACTTCTACAACACTTTTAGTATACATTGTAAATTGTAAAGTATTTAGCTTGAATGTGAACTATGATTCAAAAGTCAAATTTGCAGTCGACAGCCAAGAAAAGAGGGAAAGTTGGTGATGCACGCGCTAACTACTCTAATATTTATGACTGCGAATGGCTATATTTTTTGTTATGTATCTGTTTATTAGGTATGTATATATTAGGAAAACTGTATTGCACCCTGCCAGAAAATAAAATGAAACTATATTCTACATTCTACATGTACTGTCTACACTCTACACTGTGTGTGTAAAGCAGATGACAGTTGACGACTTGCATATAAATACATCAACTGCAAATTGCACAAAACTGCACATTCATTCATTCATTCAGTTATCCTTCTCCAATCTTCAAATCTTCACATAATAATCCCAAGTTCTCCTCATCTTCATCCTTTTTACTTTTTACATCTGACTTTTCTTCATGAATGAATAAATTGGAACTTTTTATAGTCTGCGTAATATACATCGTGCATTTATTCTTTTTTGCTACTCTCGATAAAGATATGAAATTCGTGTCAAGTCATGTACAATGTACACGGGAACACGGAGTGTGTACGTTGTACAATTCATAAGAGTTTGCAGACAAATACTACATTATACATACAGAATATAGATTGATAGAAAATCTTAAAATACATACTCACTTCCTTTTTTACACATTCTGTCATGCTTGTGTGAAGTGTGGATTAAAAAGGGTGGGTCAGATTTAATTTGATTCATACCTTTATACAATACAACAATACACAATGGGTGTCATGTGCTATATGCTCATTTCTTTAATATTATAAATTATAGTCAATCCAAAATCCAATCTAATGGCTCATGATCCGATCTATGCCATTGTACAAATCTACATGTATATCTTATATCCGTTCCTTATTCGTCTTTGTATCGTGTATCGTGTACTATTTTTTACTATTTATAATATTTGCAATATTATGCACCTATACATTATACATGTGATGAGGAAAGTTATAAAAAATAAAAACTCTACCTGATTTCTTAAACTCATTGGGCTTGATGCATCGGATATATGATGGTTCTTTGCTTGACAAAATTTCCATAAGATCCGAAAGACTTTGTTTGAATTGTGTTGCGGCCGTATCAGGTCTCTTCTTTCTTGTCAATTCACTCACGGGGAAAACACTCTGTAATGAATGTAAAATGTATTAAGTGTAACAAAAAATACAACAAAGTATAACTTTTTTTTGTATTCAGAACGCGTAAAACAAGAGCATCCCATATGAAAATGAAAAAAATGATATATTATTATCTTGAGGCAAGTAGACTGATAGTTGATAGTTATTAAAATCATACAGAGAGCTGTCAAAATATTTTGTAGTACTAATACTAAATACTAAATACGAAGAAGAACTGTGAGGGGTTTTGTTGTTTTGAGTTTTGAGTAAATGCCAAAATTCAACAGTGGTAAGCAGAAAGCAGTAATCAAGAACTAAGATTTTATACATTTTACTAATTTATCCATTTGTACAGAAAATTAAAAGGAAAGGAAAAAGTGAAGAAGAAACTTGTTCTGAGTCTCAACTGAGGCTCCAAGTCTTAACTTTTCAAGTTTAGCGTGCGCGAGCGGATGATGATAACAAGAAACAAGATGAAAGAAAAAAAAACCAAGAAACGATATCATATTATGTATGTACTCATGTACCTCTAGATAATATAGATACATGAGTAATATCATAAAGGTAATAAGTAATAAATAAGTGGTATAAGAGCATGCCAATAGCATCTAGTATGTAATATATAATAAAGGATAAAAGATTATAGGTTTCTTTGTTGTTCCGTTTCATATTCATCATTCATCACCAAGCTCTCAGATCTCAGCTCTTAACTCAGATCTCAGATCAAATGTTATAATTGAGAAATTTTTTGGTAGACTAACCACAAAAATTGCCATTACAATTACAATTTAAAAATTTATAAACACACTTGAAAATACAAATGTAAAATGTAACAAAATGATTTTATCTGGTTTGGTCATCGGAAAATTACTGTAAATAATTTTAAATTGTAAATTGTCTGATGTTTTGGAAAAGTGTAAAAAAAGGTGAGAGAAAGAAGAAGAATCAGAAAAATATCACAAAAAGTATAATATGTAAAAATAAATGAATATTTACAAGAATAGTTAATTTTTTTTTACCTGTAAGATTGCATTTGTGGATGAGGACATGGTTTCCTTCAAGTCACGGAATAATAAGTCATTATTCTTGTCCAGGAACCCTTGAACTTTGTATGTGACAGTCCCAGCATAATGGACAAGTCGGAATTCCTAATGAATAATTAATAAGGAGAAAAAGCTCTCATCATCTCATTTACAACTACTTTCTATTTTTACTTTTTACTATTTACTACCAAAACCGGGTCGAATGAATTTTTTTTTTGTACGAAACATAATTATCAAGTAAATATTTTCTTACATCTCTGGTGAGAGACTTTCGGACGGTATTACTCGCAATCTTGTGACTGACATAATGAGCATGTGAGGACAAGGAGCGGTCCATCTTTTCCAAAAATGAAAAGTCGGTTGCCTCTCCAGGTCTCAAGCACTCTTCATCCAAAATACTAATGATACCCTTGTGTTTCTCCTCAACTAGGTCACAGATAACCTTGTTGTTGAAAAATTCCACGTGCTCCCATTGAATTCCTTCCCTTCGATACTCCTCCTGTTCCTGTTTGAGCGTGAGTTCAATAAATAGTTGCTGAAGTTTCTCATTACAGTAGTTGATGCAGAACTGTTCAAAGCTGGAAGAAAAAAACAAGTTTCACTGTCATTGTCACTGAGGAATTTAGAATTTAAAATATTATGTATGCGTATGTAATATCTATGATTTATTCATAATTATTATGCCTCTATTTTCTATGTAAATGGCTGTACCTGTTGGACTCAAAGATTTCAAAGCCATAAATATCCAGAATACCCATGAGTGTTTTCTTGCCATCATAATTGGACTGGAGTGAGTCATTTAACTTGTGTACGAGCCAGGAGAAAAGACGTTCATAGACTGCTTTGGAGAGAGCATCCCTCGCATACAAACTCTGATCATAAGGAAGTGGACTCGTGACCAAATCCCCACGAGCCTCAATCGTCTTGAATGTAAAGGCCTTTGTTAATTTCTCCACCGAGACTCCCAGCAGCTGTTCAATGTTCAATTTCATCACACACCATCATCATTATTACATCATGTAATTTTAATTCACTCCTTTTTTTACTAGATACTAGATACAATACTACACACTAAAAACTACACTACCATAACATGCGTAATACACATGCCACACGGAGTCTTTCACTAATAAGATGAGCATCATAATTGTACACATTGTATAAATAGCACGAGCTAAAAACTAAAAACATCCATACTCCATACAGGGAAAATATCATAAAAAACATCCTGTACACAAAATCATAATACTCATGTTGAACATACACAAACATACAAACATACTGGATTCTGGATTTTGAATTCTGAATGAACATTGAAGTTTTTAAATGGAAACATAATACACACAACGTTCAAGTTTGTAGTGTTTTTTCAGACCAAGAGGGAGGACTAAATACTAA
Organism: Sminthurinus signatus; assembly: GCA_019776565.1. Taxonomy (NCBI): domain Eukaryota; kingdom Metazoa; phylum Arthropoda; class Collembola; order Symphypleona; family Katiannidae; genus Sminthurinus; species Sminthurinus signatus. Next base: position 13,753 of record JABASP010001835.1, on the reverse strand, counting down.
ATACTAAATAATAAAGACTCCAGACTTCAGACTTCAGACTCCACACAAGTCAAAGTCAAAAGTGTGACATGTGCTGAATGCTCACTCTTTTTTTTTCATTTCAATCTATATTCATACTCACGTTCCCGCATCCCCTCAATCCTCAATCCTCACTCTGCAAAACAAGGCACATGTACATAATTGTAATTTGTAATGGATATTGGAAATGTGGCAGTTTTTCCTCAGTTCTTCAGCGCAACATAACATATAACACGTGCATATTCTAACTTATACAGATGTACATACATAATTTGGAAGATTCTTCCATAAATTTTTAGTCCTCTAACTTTAACTTGAAATACATTCGATTTTCAAATTTCAAATAGTGACTGGAAATGAAATTGAGATCCATCCAGCCCGTTTCATGTACTTTTGTCACACTTCACCACACGCAAACAGACAGATTGAAGGTTGAGGATTGAGAAAAGAGAAGCGGAGGCAGACCAGACGGAGGACACGAAACATATCTAATGTCTACTCTAGACTCTAGTTCATCATTTCACACTTTATACTTTATACTTTCCAAGTTTATTTAGTTCATTTCTTTACCGTGGCAGCTGTATTGATGACGTCATGTGTATTAACTTTCCCAAAGGAGCCCTCTTGCTTAAAAGTCACATTCCCCACATGTAGAATGGCAGCAACGATTTGGAACACTTCCGTCTTGTCCTTGGGACTGAAACCCACAGTGTCCATTGCATTCGTAACAGTTCGGAATTGCTGACCATCTTCTTTGGCTGAACTCTTCACGCTCCCCTTCAAAGTTCAATGAAAAACAAAAGAAAAGAATGTTTTAAAAAAATAGAAACAACGAGCATATTTTACATTACGAATCATATTAAAAAATATTAGCTCATCGTTAAATTTTAAAATGACTATATAAAACATAAATTAAAATTGACTCCTAAAAACTAAAGCGGATTGTTTTGATTTGTGATGCATAGTGTAATAGTTCAAGGGGAAAATGTATTGAAACTTTACTACTTTTAAATTAACATCATCATCACCAACGAATCATCACTATTTTGGTCATACACGTAGAATATATGTAGAAGTAAAAGTAAAACCTACGTCCATTTGAGATCGATCTAGTGTAAATAGTATAAATGCATAGTGCCCACCCTTTTTCATGAGTCATTTGAAATTTAGAATCAAGATGCAGTATCTCCTTTCTGTTTGTGGGGGCATTATATTCGGTATTCTATCTGTTGGATCTAATATTGGCATTGACACTGACATTTACAAATAGCAGCAAGTACTATTTCATCATTGAACTTGACTCTTTCTGTTCTCTGTCTCTACTTTCTACTCTCTACTTTTACACTCTACACTGCCTACATCAACAAAAGGCTAATGACGCAGGGGAGAGGGTGTGCAAATATAGTAATAAAATCTCAATCGCCAATTCTAAATCAAATAAAACATCTCATAATAAAATGGATGCTGAATGCACCACCACATTCACCATTCACTATTTATCATTAATCATTAATCATTCAACATACCTGTTTCAAATAATTGTAGTCATTAGGATTACGAGTCAACTTTAATTTTTCCAAGATGGAATCCTCAGTGCCGGCGATGAGCTGGTAGAAGACGTGAAAGTTCCTTTCTCCCTTTGATTGAGTGACAACCCTTGACTTTTCCAAGAGGTAATTCAAAATGTGACCTCCAGTTGGACTTCCCTGTAATAATAATAATAATTAACAAATGAACCCACGTTTACACACTTGTTAGTATATTGAGTATTGAGTATAGAACTTTAAAATTTTATGAACTATGAACGCCTGTCATCTGTCATTTGTCATTTTCAATTTGAACTGTTTCAAATGTCAAATTTCAAGTTCTACCCTTTTCATGTATATAAGTATAAGTAGAATGGAAATATGGTTATATAATATGTAATAATGAAGGAAATTGAAGGAATTGGATACGGACAGCCAGAATAATCACAAGGAGGAAAATTGTGGACGTGATCGTTGGCTTGTAAAATATGAAATATTGCATGGAGCTTGGATGTAGGATGTAGGTATAATATTTGTGGTTTGTCGCTTCTTTTTTTCCTCTGTAGCACACGACAATACTAGTACACAATAGTATCTAGTATCTAGAAGGTAGAGGATAGGATAACACGGACAGACGGCAGACTTATGACTTGTGACACGAGACAAGGAGCATGAAATTGGTTCATTTTTTCACATCACACTTATTTAACCATATTTTCATCTCTCATTTCTCATAACTCATAACTCATACTTCATAGTTGGTTCATAGTGTTACAAGTTCTAATACAGATGGGGAATGGTGAACAAAGGTAAAAGGTGGGTACTTTTGAAATTAAAGAGTGAAACAAAGTGGAAACTGGAAAAATGATTAAAGATTAAACTCACCCGAAAGTCAAATTCAATGTCCATATATTTTCCAAATCGACTCGAGTTGTCATTTCGATTAGTTTGACTGTTGCCGAAAGCCTCTAGCAAAGGGTTACTCTGGAGTAGTTTGTCTTTTGTGGATTCAACTGATGGGAAATTTTGGGAGCAAGCAGCAATATATTGAAGAATCTTCTTTGAAGCTTCCGTTTTACCCGATCCAGATTCACCTGTAACATTTATTACACACATTTTGCATTTGTTTTTAAACATTTTTTTTAGTCTTAAGGGTAAAATTGTGAATCAAACAAAAAGTACAATGTATTTTTTTCGAATTTTGAAGGAATTTCATGTATTATAGATTATAGAAATACTACATGAATATTGAATATCAAGAAGCTTGGCTTTTTGGCTTGTGCCAACTATGTACATACAAAATAAAGTGTGTATGTATTATGTATTGTTCTCTCGTCACATGTTTAAAAACGTAAACCTTTTCCATCATGAATACATATCTATCTGAAAAAGGAACCTGCTCGTCATACAGACTGCGTACAGATATATACATATTAACGAGTTAAGTACAGTAATAAAATTTACAGATGTCATCAATTTAATGATACGCTGCCTCATTCATCTACTCGTCAAGAAGAAGACCAGACCAGACCAGACCAGAGCAATAAATAAATGCATACAATATATAATACAAAGAGTCTACAGCAGTCTGTATTCTGTATATGAAAAACTGTTTTCCTTTCGTTTCCTTCTGAAGCTTCTTGAAGAGCATCATGTTTTTGTGTTCGATTACAATAATAATTACACAGTACACAGTACACAGTACGTACAAAGAATAAAGAATAGAAAACTACTCACCTGAAATCAGGATGCACTGATCGCGGTTCTCCTCTTTCAGCTGTCTGTACGCGTTGTCGGTCAAGCCATAACTAGAAACCACAGGAATTCATAGTTAAACAAGAGAAACAAAAGCAATGTTATAACGTATAAAGTATAAATATATTGTAGAACTATATCTGTATTCTATGCAGACGTAATTCTGAATTCTCAACAGATAAAAAACAACCATGTAATGCTAAATGGTAAATAGTATTCTGACTTTTGAGTTTTGAGGTGAATTTCATATTTCATAAGGTGTGTATATTTTAGGATAAAAAATTAGATGAAAAGATTAATAGATCCTATGATATTTAAAACCTCAAACTCATTCATTCATTCATTCAAGTTAGAAGTCGGAGAACGGAGAACGGAGAACGAAGAACGGAAGACGAAGAAAATGCTGTTAAATAATGGTCAAAGAGTTGAAGAGGTACAAAGTATCTCAAATCTCAAGCTTCAAGTCTCAAGTAACTAACAAAATATTATTGCTGTTAAATACCTCTTTTTTTTACTGTTTCCTATAATAATATGAAAAATGAAAAAACAACTTGTGTATTGTATTCTATATTGTATTGTGTACCTATCCATTTAGTATTTAGTATTTACTTGTGGTCGGTGTTTGAACACTGAGAAATACTTCATACTGCAATACTTTGTATCGAGTCTCGAGATTCGAAATGTGTATAAAGTATAGAAACTACACCTAATATTTTACATGGTTTGAATTCTAAATATTCTTTGTCTTCCTCTTGTTCTGGTCGTGCTCATCCCGTTAAACCTAATATGTATAATGTATAGGCAGATACTAGATACTAGATACTAGATACAAGATACATTTGCAGGCGTAGTGCTTTATGATTTTGTTTTGAACATTTTTTATGCACAAATTGTGCATATAAACGTGGAAAATTATCAACATGGTCAGGACGTTTAATTTCAAATTTCAATACAATAGAATTTGAACACTTTTGTTGTATTTTGTATTGATGCATAATTTAACAGTTAGATACAAAACTGTTTTCATTCAAAAAAACAAGTTGTAATTATTCTTATTTATTTATGTTTCATTAAAAAAAAAGTTATACAATGGACCGATGGAAAATTTTCATCTGTACATAGATAATAGAAAATAAACGTGGAAAAGAGAAAGAGTGAGTCCTTCTGAAGGACTTCTTATAACAAAATTCAAAATTCAATTCAAGATTCGAGACCCATATGCTTCTTTCTTGTTTATGTGGGCGTTTAAAGCTCAAGCTCAAGTTTTTAAATTACCGCATACCGCATACACTCAGCAAAAGCTGAGACATTTCAGAGTAATGTATGTTTAATGTTTAAAGCTATACCAAAGTAAAAAAAAGTTTTCAACTTGTATATATAAAGTATAAAGCACACGTAGAATAATGATAATTATTTACTTTTTTCCATGTCTTCTAAATAGCAGTATGTAATAATAATAATAACAATAATACTTACATGTGAGGAGCCACTTCAATGAAGTTTACGTTGTAATATTTCTTGACATAATCTGAACCATAAATGGGTAGCTCTTTATAAGGATTCACACTGATCAAGACTGGACCTATGTATGTCTGAAAATCATAAATAAATGAGCATTTGTACTTTCAATGTACACAATTGAAGTTTGTCTGTTTAGAATGTGGAGTGTAGAATGTAGAATTTTTGTGTAATGTGTATTTTGAATCTTGGAATGTTCTCATTCCCATTTCCTTTCTCCAATATCAAAGTTGAGCTTAATATTTATAACCAGCTTTTAATTTATGTGTATCTAATACCCAGTGGCCTGTACTTTTTTAACACACAGTGTTCTATCTGTATTGTGACATAATAAATTTTTTTGCTTAAAATACAGTAATTATTTCTGCTGTTTTATAGAACCCATATTTATCCAAAGCCCAAAGCCATCTACACAATGTGATGCCATGTGATGTTTCAGAAACAAGTAAACATATAATTTCTTATTTCTATCTCTCACAACTCTTACAAAAATCTGGAATCTGGATCTAGTCAGTAGTTAATAGTTAGGCACGTGCATAAACAAATAAGGAAATTGGGGTTTTACTAACTCCCATTTTAATGTGTGTAATAAGAAATAAGTAACAATCTATATGAAATATTCATCAGTTTTGAGTTTTGAGAGTCTCGGATCTTGACAATACTACAGCATTCTTTTTGCAGAATGTATGTAGTGTGTACAAGACAACAAAGGCAATAACATTTGATTAACTTGATTGTGCATTAATTTGTAATAACTATGATTGTATTTTTTGTCAAAAAAATTTCGTAAACTTCAAACTTTTGACTAGTATTGTTTTATTACTCATTAAAATAATAGCAATGGTCACTAGAATATATGACCATTATATCAATTATACTAATGTAAAATTTCCATCTCATATTTTCAATTTTTTCCATGGTCAACTGTTGAAATATATTACACATTCTATACATAGATTCTAGATTCTAGACGAGACTTGAATTATGCATAATATTATATCTCTAATATCTCTAATCACTCTCATAAAATTCTACATTTACATTTTTAAAAACTAAAAACTGTTAGACAGGAAAGACTGGTGATTATCTATTTCAAGCACTTGTATTGTTTTCCATACAATTTACTACACATTATACATGCAACTGTAACAAACAAGATGTACATGGTTTTGTATAAGTTTGAGTTATGTCGTTATATTAGCAAGGTAATTCAGTTTTGACTTTTGACTGCGGACTGTGATTACGAATTACGAGTACTTCTCGTGCATACATAGAAAAGGACAAAGGGGAATTTTCAACTTATGCCCGGCATTGTCTCTCATACTTCATACTTTATACATTATACATAGTCGGGCAAAAGGACTCGTGGCTGAATTCTTGATAAAAATGAAACAAAAAATCCTATCAGTACAAAAGGATAGATAAGAATAATCGGAATCAAATACAATCTATAATCAGTGTTGTCAGGGTCAAAATACAAATATGATGTATGTAGAGTGTAGATAGTTGACAGCATTTATGTATTTTGTATTTTGACTACTGAAGCTAGAAAGAAAAAAACCCAATTGTGTCAAAGGAATAATAATATCATACGTATCTCATTTGTACAAAATTTATCCTGCCACACATCTCAATGTGCATATTTAAAATTGCATACTTTTGGGGACAGATTTTGCAAATATAAACAACAATTATCCATAAACTTTTTTCATTTACCCGTGACACAAGTTCTCTACATACTGTCCATTTTCTATTTTAGGGTATATTTTTCATTCATTTTCCATTTTACAAAACTGACGTAACAGTAAGATAAATACTACATGTTACATATGCAGAATAAAAATAACGTAGGCATTTTGTAGTGGAATAATTCCCTGTACAATATTTTATATTTTGTGCATTGGAAAAATGTATGTAATTTTTTTTCATCGGCACTGTGATGATTACAAGAAGTATCTTAATTAATTTATTGACCTGTGATATACCGGTTTTTTATTTATGATTGGCAATTATCAGTATGTGACGAGGGACGAGTGACGAGTGACGAGACAATGAAAGAGCAGTTTATTATGCTTTCCCCTTACAGCAATATAAAATACAAACGATAACGGTAGTATCTATACTACAATATCTGTATACTGTATACACGCTGTGTTCAATTTTCAGTTTTTGACTTTGGTTCTGCCAAACTAAAAATGATTTACTAGGTCGTAAGTAGTAAGTACTGATATACTTGATACTTGCACAATACAAGAGAGCACTCTAGACTCTAGATACTTAAATTATATCATCCCCCACAGTAAAAATGAATCACAGAATGAGAATTATTAGTCATTAGCATAAATAACTATGCATATAATCAGTCCAGGCTAATAATACACAAACACACAGAAGTGCACACACGATGAAAAGCTGTGTCTTTTTTTAGTGTACCGTTAAAAGTTATAATATTCGCACACGTTGAGTGTGTAATGTGTGTATGTAATATTGTATTGATAGTTACTACGAAAGAAATTATTATGAATTACGGATTACGGATTTTGTAGTAGGTGTTAATAATATTTTACATTTTTCACTTACATAGATATTATCTCCCTTGAATCGTTTATGAAGATTTTCAATGAAGACCTCCGTACTTTCTGTGTTATCCAAAAGAACTGCATCAGGCACACCAATCGTATCTCTTGACTTTAAATCTTCCAAATTCTCCATGTTGAAAATTTTGTTGGTTTTTTCACAATTTCACCAGTCAATCTAGAATAAAATAATAATAATAATTGTTTATACACATTTTTTGCTACAATTCACAGAAAAATATCAAAAAGTTGGTGGTGCATCAGTTGTAATTTGCAAGTATTTACTTTTTGCTTAAATAAACACGGAGAATAACAAAGTTTGAATTGTAAGTGGCAATGTGAAATAGCATATATAATATCTGTATCTGTATTTAAGCTGTCATCATATCTCTTTCTCCTAATTTCCTTATCACTATAATATGACACTGTTCTTTATCTTGTACGTCCTCCGCATCAAGTACGAAGCTTGAAGCACAAGTACTATAAAACTATTATCAGTGCACAGGGTAACACGTCAACAAATTTTCGCGACACAAAAATGAATATGAATGTATTCGATCCTCAAATACGAAGCCTCAAAATAGACGACTGTGTTTTATATTAGTTTCACTTTTACAAATAAAACTCTGTACAAAATTGCAATTTATGCGTAAAATCTAGAATAAACGTAAATCTAGAATGAAAAACCACTTTTAATGTTTAATGAAAGAAAGAGTTGCTTCAATCTTAGTTCACAATCACCATTATTTTCATTCACCATGTACATTGTACATAGATAGATTGTAGATCTATCTTTTATCGTTTTCCGTTTTCCCTTGGTCACAACACAAAACACAAAACAACACGACACAAAACGAAAGAAATTAACATGTCGATCAATCCAACACTAGGTAAATAAATGAACACAAAAATCCACATACATGTAATATACCAACTTGACACATTTTTACCACATTATTTTGTAACGACGTACGACGTACGACATGCGTTTGGAGTTTGGAGTTTGGCGTTTGGAGCATATGTCAAGTTGTAAATGAGTTGAGTAGGAAATAAGATAAAAAGTGTGTGATTTTTTTCTCTTGATTATTATATAAAAATGTATTTTATGATCAAGTTTTACAAGAAAAGAATGAGAGTTCCTCTTCTCTTTCCCCCTCCAACACAAACACACATATCACATTGTTGTGATGTGATGATATAACTTGAGGTACTTATTCAGCACAAAACACTACACACTACACACTACAAACTATTGAGAATATTGAAACACATGTTACTGAAAAAAGCCCAAAACTCAAAACTCAAAAGCCAAATGGCAAAATGCTACTGTTCCTACGTATCGCTATTACTTGTTCCTCTCTTGAAATATGACTGATGCATCTTTTTCCTTTTTGGTGGATGCTCAACTCTAGACTCTAGAGTTGGTCGAGAGGCGAGAGGCGAGTGCAAAACATGTGAAGGAAGAAACTATCCAAAGTTAAGAAGTAACCCCCACACAAAGATAAAGAAAGAAATACACGTTTTTCTTCTTATGTATGTGATGATGACAGTGCTGTGTTGTGCATTATGCTGATGTTGTGTTGTGTTGTGCTGTGTTGTTGTAAAATATTGAGCTACACAGCGACTTTATGACTATTGCTTACGTTTATATTTTCTACTACTTGAACAGCGAACAGTCTCTTGAGTTTTAAGTGTATAGTGTCTAGAGTATAGAATTTGGAGTCTAGAGTCTAGAGTTTGGAGTTTGGATTTTAGAGTTTAGAGTATAAAGTTTTGAGGCACCCTCATATTATTCAATTCCATACATATCATAAAATGTAGATATATTTGACAGTCGCCCGTCCACAGGCATAATATTATGTGATTATGATCATCATTATGTAACTATATGGAAGCCTTAAACATTAAAAACACCAAATACCAAATCCATCCTTCCTCTCAGAGGTGTATAATATAAAAGCAATACATAATTTGAACATTATACATGTCATAAGTACACAATACATCATGACACCGAGTTTGACAAGACACTAACGCTAGTTTAGCATTAATTATGCAGCAAACAACAAGTTACCTATAGGATTCAAATTTGTAATGTGGAATGGATAACATTATAATATTATATTTATGTTTGGAGTTTTGGTATTATATCATGTGTATTTATACAAAATACAAAATACAAAAGAGCTTTCTTCCTAGTCTTGAAGTGCTCAAAAAATATATTATACATGATACATGATATATACTATATGTACTATATGTACAAATTAAATTATATTATACTTTATACCGTTCTCAAATTTCACACTTGTAGTCAAATTTGTATATATTTCGTATTTCGTACAAAAAGTATTGGAATATTATATAGGTATACTTTTGAAAATTAATACACATTTATTCAAGTGTTTTGAATTTACATTTAGTTTTTTGTTCAAGTCAGCCGGCAACCGGCACATGTATCTTACACACTCAATACTCACAGATTACAACTTACAACATTCTAAAACTTTCAGTCTTTCAGTTTATTCATATTCATATTTTTTTTCTATTTCAAATATACAAGTTTTCTACTGTAAATATCAAGCCCAATCTCAATCCCAAAGGGATTGGAGATTATAGATTGGACATCCGGCAATGAATCATATACATCGTGTTATCCTGCTTTACAATTTATCTCGCCAATATTATTCCTATTTTATACATGTATGTATACAGTGCGCGTCAGCATGGTCAAAAATCAAAAATGAATATCCACATGATTGAATTTGAATAACGAATACTGCATACTGTGTAGAGTAATTTCCTACATTTTGTTTTATGTTTTAGTAACTCTAACTGACACTTTAATATTTGAAGCGGACAGCCTTATGTGTTTCGTATTAATACTGATGTGAGAGTCGAAAATCGAGAATCGTGAATCTACAAGTACCTTATTTTTTTTAAATAAACTACTAAAAGATAAACTACATCTTGAATCTTGAGTCTTGCGATTTGAGATTCGGCTTTTGAACTACGAACTTTCTTTACAAGCAATGAGAAATAAAAACAAAAATAAGATAAGAACATGAAACTACTGTCACTGTCATACGTCCATCATCAGAAAATTTTAGAGCAAACTTTAATGCCAACTCCTTACTCCTTACAGCTTGCAGAAACATTTTGAATGAAACGTGCAAAAAAATGTATGAAAAGTTGGTAAGTTTGATATTGATTCCTCATTTCTCATTTCTAATGCATAGAAAATGAAACTGTTATCTCCTGACTGCTGAATGCTGACTCAATTTATTCACTGCTATATTTTTTGTTCAAAAATTATAGCATTGCAATTTGTAATGTCAACTACCAACTATACAAACTTGTAATTATTCTCCCTTGTACTAATTTAATTACACCATTGTAAATTGTAAATAATTGTCAAACAAGTGCCCACTAAAATCAGCATCATGTGTGAGCAGTTTTAATCTGTTATACCACTTTTATCATTTATCAAGGCCTCGTTTTCAGTAGCATTTGAGATTCGAGTGGTTAGTATTTCCACCGTTTTAGCTACGTATGTGTAGAATGTAGTATGCAGTGTGCAATAAAAATTAGAGACGACAGATGATATTATTTTTAAACCAGTAATTGTCTCTAGTCTGTAGTCTGTACAAAAATACACTAATCAAAACAATTATGAAAAACAGTCGAGGTTTTTCGTCAGTTTATCATACAAGTAGTAAGTACTGACGAGGTATTGTATATTGTGTATTATAGCATGTAAAATGTGACATGTTGTTTTTATTTTGTGTACATAAGGAGTAATTTCACTCTTTTATTTGAAAAGTATCTAACTCGACAGCTACAGGTATTATAACATACGACGACTTTTCCTCGACTTTTCCTCGAGTCTCGAGTATTATGTATTATGTACACCGTACACAAGACACATGTCATCATCAAATATGTTACCGTGAACATTGAACATGTAAGTGACGTTTCGTCTCATTTTTCAACACAGAAAATCCAAGGATTTGGAGTTGGAATTTGGTCGTATACGTAAATAAATACATAACATGTGTCTAAAGCCTAATCTTTTTTTACATCAACAATGAACAATAATTAATTGTACAATTTAAGTTAAATACTACTGTTTTTCACCATACTTGTTTTATCCTATTTTCCTCAAAAAAACATACCTTCACCTTCCTTATTGTTTTGAATTTTGACAGAGGCAAAAGTGAATGAGTGAATAAAGTATATGTATGAGAACGAATAGACGAGACAAGTACGGATGGATGAACGAAGAACGAATGAACGAATAAATGAAAGTAAAAATTAAGTAGCTGTAAACAATTGAACATCTTTTTTACTAACTAATGTCTTCTCCTACAGCTCTTATGACTCTTCAACGATAAATGATAAGTATCCTCTTAATTTAATTCATAGTATAATATTGTACATGATTCTGGTATCTCTTGCTATTAACTATCAGATATACAAGAGATGTATGAATACTTTTCTATGTACTTGGTTAATTCTTTTTTTAAATACTACACAACTGCATACTAAACTGCATGCACATAATAGATATCTCTTCATGCATATTATAGTTAGAAGGAATTAAGAGGTGAAGGAAGAAGAGTCGTATCGTCTTTCGTCGGGAATTATAACTTATATTTTGTATTTCATTTACTCCTGCTACAGGTTGCAGTCATTGGCACTGCCTACTTCATACGCTGTAGACTGAAAACTGTACATAGATCATCTCTCATGTGTGAACAGAAATATTTAATATTTCAAAGTTCATTCATACTTAAAAATATAAAATACATTGTTTACTTTACACATCATCATTCAATTTTAAATATGATGAACTTTTTTCACAGAAGTATAGATCTTATATATTTTACATATTTGGCATTGGTTGTCTTTTAAACTTTGAAACATGTCTTTAGATTATTATTTATTATGTAGTATGTGTACACTTATGCCTTTTGTAGATCTGGACGGTTGAAAGTAAATAAATTATGTGTACAATGTACTCTATACCCTATAAAATGAGCAACACCTTTGTATTTTCAGATCAATTTATCCTACCTTTCAAAATTAGCACTAAGCACTAACAATAATTAATTGAAGCTAAGTGTTGGGGAAACTTTTAAACCATTTTTAGACTACACTTTCACCGTACTCAGGTAGTATGGTCCATTTTCTCAAGTCAATTGATACAAAAAAAATATATTGTTGAAGTTTATTAATGTAAAATCTGTACTTTGTTTTTCTAAAATATAAAATGCATTCACTATTAACTTGCAGTTTTTCCTCTAATAAATGAAATGCATTTTAGCTGCATTCTGCATTCAAAAGTTGAGGAATTCTAAATTCTAAAGCTCAACCAGATGTAGACTAAGTACAAAGGCATTCATCTAACTTTAGTTTGATAAATGTACAGCATACAGCTGGCGAGATTTAGGATTTAGGGTGCGGCTCGCTCCAACTCAACTCAATTGAATATTGAATCAAATGTATTTAATTACCTACAACAGAGACCATATTCATAGTCTCGGATTCTTCTCATGTGTATCATATTTCATATTCCACATTTCATGAAATTGAAATCAATTGTTAAATTTGAAATACACACATACGTTCAAGAAATTTGGCTTGAGGCCCGGGGAATTGAGATATTCACCCATTCTCTTTGTTTCTTTTTCTTTCCTATATTTTCTAAACTCCCCATTTGATGTGATCTCACAACTAAAAAATTGTAACTTTCCCTGTCATTTCTAATTGAGAAAACGTCTTGGACCTTGAACATATGGAAACTTTTTGAGCAAGAGTAAGAGTACAAAACAAATATAGCTTGTTATAGCTTGTTTTCTATGTCTAAAATCTTACCGGAGAATTGAGAGAATGTACCAGAACCGTCAAAGACTGACGACTGGTCGATGGATGATCTCCTTGTCAAGGTCACACCAATTCCACTCTGCCCGTTTCGGCGTTTGAGACACTAATTGAAATAGAGCAACCACACTCAACTATGTTTCCACGACTAACGAGACACTGGAAAAGAACGAGAAAGGGTGAGGGAAAGGTCCAGCATAAAGAGAATTGGGAATTTGGAGCAATATGAAAATTTCATATACAAATATAAGTATATGTATCACGTATATGAACTATTGCGAAATTTGTTATCTTTTTTCCAGCTCAAAGCTCATAGTCATTGGTATAGTATCTTACTATATAAAATTTAGTGTTGTATACCGTATATGACCAAGAATTAGCCCAGCTGCAAGCAGTGGCCCAGCTTCAAACTGTGGCCCAGTACTCACAAAAGTGTTCAAGTAATAGCCCATGAGCTATTATTTGAACATGGGGTGG
>JABASP010001834.1:0-24933 GCA_019776565.1 Sminthurinus signatus | reverse complement strand
TAGCAGATCAACATTTCGCATTTCAACAAACAAACATTTCAACAATTCAACATTTTAACATTGAGCATTTCACCAAAAACAATTCAACATTTCAACATTTCACCACGAGATTTGTTATATAAGATGTACTTTTCAAAAATCCGGTTATCCGCCCATAGAATTTTTTTATGGAGGAGTAACGTTATTTAGGTTAGGTTAGGTTTAAAATATGAAAACAGTAATGGCCAACGCGAAGCCATACGGAAAGGGAAACCTGCCACAAATAGTGAGCCAGTTCTGGAGTTTTGGTAAGTATTATGACCACTTGAGTTAGATCAGCAAATTCTTTCAGAACATGTAAGACGTAAGACTAAAGTTAGGTGCAAAACACGTCACACTGGTAAAATTCTTTTAAAAATTCGGAAGTTGTGGGTTTTTCATGAGCAGTAGACTACTGATTGTTTAGCTTTCTCCTAGTAATTATTGTTAAACATCCTGATGTTAAACAGTATTTTGGTGAAATGTTGAAATGTTGAATTGTTTTTGGTGAAATGCTCAATGTTAAAATGTTGAATTGTTGAAATGTTTGTTTGTTGAAATGCGAAATGTTGATCTGTTATGTGTTGAAGTGCTAATTGTTGAAATTCGGATTGTTGAAATGTTCATTGTTGAAATGTTGGGATTGTTGAAATGTTTTTGTTGAAGTGACACAAACTCCAAGTGGAAATAGAAACAGAAGAGGAGAGATGATAATAGGAAAAGGAAGGAAGAAGAGAGAGAGAGAGAGAATTGTCTGAATGAGTGGGAGCAGAAAGGAGAGAGGAAAAGGTGTAGATTGTAGATATTCTGGATCATGTGGATCTTGTATCTTTTATTATCGTCCTCTTCTCTGTTCGGGGAGAGATTTATTGTATCCTGAAAGAGAGAGAGAGAATAAGAGAGAGAGAGACCCTTGCCAAAGTCACGGAGCGAAAGCCAATAATATCTTGGGAAGGGATAATTGCCAATGACAGGCTCGTCAAGGACCCGGACGACCACGACGACCAGGACGACGACGACGACATGGGGGGTGAGACTGGAACACAAGACAAATCAAACAGCTACTGAAACAACTCGGACAATTTATATTTATATCCTACCTCTGCTCTGCACTGCTCTGCACTGGCTCACCATTCACTCAACACTCAACGTCCACTCTGCAACGCACAATCCAGTGGACAGAAAATACATTGTTATGACCACAATGAATCGGACCCAAATCCACTCATATTCATCTTCTTTTGTGTAGAAATAGCCCATCCGCCATGTTGATTGCGTATCAGGATTTGCTTTTAGGAATGGGACGACGCTAATGGAAAATCCATACAGGAGTGATAATTGATCATAGCATCAGCCTCATCCTCCTCATCTTGAGTCCGAATCACAAAATGACCATCCTTATCATTCATCATTTCACTCCTCCGTCTCCAGCTCCAGTTCCACTCTTTTCTATTTCCACTTTGATTCACAAAATAAACTTCTTGATTTTGCCCCTTTCCTTTCATTTGGTTTCTTGTGTCCTGCTCTTTGAATAAGGAAGACGCGGGTAATTTCCCAAAGAAGGATGAGGTCAAGTTGTGTGGGATGGGAAATAAGGGATAATGCACTGCAATATAATTCAATATAAAATATGAGAGTTTGTGATAGAAGAGAGAAGAGACAGAAAAGAAATTATGATGAGTATTTATGGTCAGAAAAAGGGAATGAGCGGAGCTGTATATCACGTAAATGAGCCAGTTGTTATTGTGGTCCAGGTTTCCAGCAGAATCCACTCTCCGCATGCTCCCTTTTCTACTGCCACATTATTTTTATTACTATTATCATCATTATTATTATTATGACTTGTTTTATTTATGCCCCTGTGCACATTAAACATTACAAGGAATAATATGCACACGGGACAAGAGAGGGAAAATGGAGCTCCATTCACTCCGCAGTTTGTGTGGTAAATGACTCTCTGTGGAAATGTCCTCATAATTCAGTTCCTCCACCAATAAAAAATCATCATGACAATAATATTTAATACAATTCTTGTGGTCGGCGCATCCTGCAGCACATGAGCTCCTCATAATTCCATATCCTCTTTCTCCGTCCTTCATCGCCCGTACTTTTATGTCCCACTCAGAGTAATAATTATTATTATTATTATTCTACTTGTTCTTATTGATTTGTCCTGGAAATAAGGAAATGGGAATTGGGTGAGAGTAAAAAGGTGTGTGTTAATCTCCTGCTTAACGGTTGATGGTATTGTCATTGATTATGATTCTTCTTGTGATGGAGGGATTTGGCGTGTAAACAAGGTGGATGTGTATTAAAAACTGATTAGGGATATTTACGGAGGATTAGGGCTCCACACTTGTGTCCACAGAGGTAAGAATAAGTAAATAAGACTCCTCCGTGCCCTTGGTCTGCTGCGTTATCGCATGAAACGGTGTAGATTGCTGGGATTTATGTGAATGGGTTCATAATTGTGCTGTTTGACTGTGATGTGAGTGCGAGTGCTCCTCCGTCAATTGTCAATTGATATTCATCCACAAAAGCAGCATGTTCCAGTGCCCAAGTCAAAGAGAGGAGAGAGGGACGTCTGTTGATTGTGGACTGTGATGCAGGAGTAAACATGTGTGGGTTGATTTAGGACATGAAGTGGATAGAGATATCATATCAGTGGACTCTGAATATTCAGCACATGAAATGACATTCAAACTGGAGTAGTTTGTGTAACACGAATGTGGATATCTAAAGAGAACAGCCGGTAGTTTTTGGTCCGCTAGAAATTGTCACGGTACACTCAACAGCAGAATCACACAAAAAGTCACCTCACCATTCCCAATTACACATTACACACACATCCCCCTTTCCAACACAGACAGAGAAATAGGTACAGCGTGTTGTTGGAACAGAGGGAATAGAGAATAGCAAGTCCCGGATGAGAGCATATGAAGAGCCAACAACTCAATAGAATTCTATATGAATCCTACATGAGTCCATGAATCAATGGCAGAGTACAGAGTACAGAGTTTGTACAGAGTTGGAAGAGAATGGAGCGGAAGGGCAAGTGTGTTGTTCGGTAGGGTGCTGATTTTAGGGCCATCGTCCCTTTTCCTTCTTCTTTATCCTCCTCATCAACATGATCATGAAATCATGAATCCTAAGCATAACAAAACAATGAATGACACGGGCTTACATTTCAACTCCTATCAAAACTACAACTTATCAAATATCTCTTCTCTTTCCTCTTCCCTTTTCTCTCTTCTCTTTACGTATCATGTGTTCAAATCTCTGCTCCGGGTTAAGCTCAGCAGTCTTTATTATTCATTCGGATACTCCGATACCAGAGAAAGGAGAGAAAGGAGAGAAACGAGAGATCCGTCATGTTAAAGGTCCAATTCAGGCTTCATTATATCTTTATTATTAGCTTCATTTTTGGACTCTTTCTCTCTCTCTGCTTCATGTAGGTTTTGCGCATTGTTATTACCAGCAGTTTTCTGTTTTGTGCTCGTCCCATCTACAACATCCAACATCTCACATGTTTTGTGTTTTGTGTACACTCATCAAAAGCTGATTTGGGCACAACTGTTCACGTTACGCATCTCTGCCTCGCACAATTTTTGTCTCTTTTCACTTGTCTTCTTTTCACTAAATATCACAACAGTTCAGTAGAACACCTTCACTTTCCTCATCTTCTCTCTCTCTCTTCTCTCTTTATTACCTTTTCCCAATTTCCAACAATATCTTGTCTACTGGACAGCCTCAAAATCCCAATATTATTTGCTCCTCTGCAGTTTTCTTAGGACAATCGAACCAGAATCAGGATGATGCTGAAAATAGTAAATAGAAAAGAGGCCTCCTTTTATCCGCGCTCAGTTTCATGATGATGATGAGATTATAAAAACAAAAATCTGAGGATTAATTTCCTTGATAATGTTTGTGTAAGCGAGACGGAGGAATAAGTGGAGAATCCCTGTGATTTGTGTAATTTGGAGTGCGGAGTTGATGTGTGGAGTGTGCAGACTAATTGGTGATTCCAGATTCCAGTCATGAACCTGGATCAACTTGTGCTTTTCGGCGGAGAGGAAAAGAGAAGGCCGGAGGCGGAGGAACTCGTGAAATTATGTATCGAATTACGAATTCTAATAGTCTTAACTAACTCAATAATAAGGCTCAACAATTGTCAACATCCCATCACATTACACTTTATTATTATTATTATTATTATTATTTTATATCATTATCTCCCGCTATGCACTGAAATCTGTCAAACAAGCTCAAATGAAATGTAATATCCTCCAAAATCAAATTAGTTGTCATTTTTATTTACAACATTCGGATTTTGGATGTGCAGTCGCATGAACAGAAGCTCCTCCAAACTCACAAATCTTCCTCTTATTATTATTATTATTCATGTAGTTACTTTCGGATGACTGTTTTTTCCATTTATTAAATATCACAATTTCCTCGCGGATAAAAATGCGAGTTTGAAAAATGGGCGAGGGTTGGAAGTTGGAATTGATGGTGTGGTGATTTCTTTTTGTGTTAATAGTGACCGAAAAGCGATGCTGGGGACAAAAGTGAAAAGCGTTTTAGCTACGCAAATGTCAGGGATTTTTTGGAGTGAAATGATCGAATGTAATTTAATTAGAAGGAGGAAAAATCCTGGGTCTTCTCTCCGCCTTTTTCCAGCCCAAAATTGATTGTCACGCTTGTCATAAAATGTGAATGGAATTCATATGCTTTGACTCCCTCCAAAAAACACAACAAACACTTTCAACTCAACTCGGATTCATATTCAAATCAAATCAAATCAAACTCGTATTTTTATTCTCCTAAATTCTCATTTTCTCTCCACTACCACGAACCGGATTTAAATCCTTTTTTTTTTCTTTACAATTTAAAAAAAAAAAACGTGGAGGTTTTCCCTTTAAAATTCTCTCCCGTTGTATTTTTTTGTAGAGATTATTTTTGAGTTGGTTCTCGGGCGTGAATTAATGAATTTAATTAAGGGTGTAAAGTGGAAAGTGCAGAGGACAAAATCAACTGGAGCTGAGCTGCAAGTGTTGAATGTTGTTTGGATTTGTGTCTCTTCCAGTTGTAAAGTGCGGAGGATTGTAAAGCCCGGGTTCATTGTTTGAATTGTTGAATTAGGGGGAGTGCGTGTGTTTACGTGGGGCTGCATAAGAGAAAAGTCTGTTTGTGTTGGAAGAGAAAAAGAGGAAAGAGGAAAGAGGAAAGAGAAGAGGGGAAAAAACAGACTGCTTCTGCTTTCTGCTCTAATGAAATGCAAGAGTATTATGGACACATTTCCCATTCTCCATTCCCAGTTTGCAGTTTGCACAAAGGCCTAATCGCGAGTAGGTATTCCTTTGATTGAGTTGTCAAGTGTATTTTTTATACAAAGTCCACTTGTGAAATCTATCACATGGAAAATGGAAATGCGGATGAGAATTACTCTGTGTCTTTTGTGTATCTTTTATCTGTGTTTGAAGACGAGGGGAAAAGAGAGGAGCGAGATGAATTTGTGTGTAAATATGTATTTTATTGATCCGAGGACTCAACTGACTGGATGAATTGTTTTCTTTGCAGACTCCTCCGAATCGGGGACGATCCCGAGTAAAATGCGAGAAGGTCGTGGGAATCACAAATCCGGAGAAGGGAAACCAACGCGAGTCCGCACCGTTCTCAACGAAAAACAACTTCACACACTCAGAACCTGCTACAATGCAAATCCTCGTCCGGACGCCCTCATGAAGGTTAGCTTCTTTTTTGGTCCAGCACAAAATAATACTCTTACTTTTATTTCTATTCCTATTTCTATTTAACACTAATAAATCAAAGGAGTTGTAATTTCATGAAAAATGATAAAAATATAAATGTGACTTCACATTCACATGTGATCGTGCAGGAGCAATTAGTGGAAATGACTGGCCTCAGCCCTCGAGTCATCCGCGTCTGGTTCCAAAACAAAAGGTGCAAGGACAAAAAGAAAGCCATCGCAATGAAGATTATGCAACAACAAGAAAAGGTACTCCTTCATTTTTAGTTTTCATTCTATCTTTTATCATTCATCATTTATCGCAAATACATTGAAAAGGAATTTCCAAGGATAAACATCTACAACATGCATTTGAATCTCGCTCAATTTAATCCCAGTTGTGAGAGTTGTGAGTGCACACGAAAACAACACAGAAAAGAAACAAGAGTAGATATTTTAGTCTCGAGTTGCTCAACGAGAACTCCAAATTTAGGCTAATGCATTTTATTTGTTACAGTTATTATTATTTATTGTGTATCCTTAACTGCGCTCCTGATTCCAACTCACTTTTATTCAAAGGAACTGCAAAAATGTTTAAATATATAATAATTCATGAATCAGAAAGCAAAAGATCAATGTCCAAAGCTTCCGTCCTGATGCCACTTCAAATGCTCTTGTAGTCACAACTAAAAACATAAAAACTGAAAATGTATTCGCCAGTAAATATTAAATATTAATGAAAAAGTTATGACGAGTAGGGAAAAAATATGATTTTGACACTGGGAATTTTAGTATTTTTCGCAATAAGGATTTTAGAATAAAATATGAAGCATATTTGAAAGGAAACTGTACAAAATGAATCCACGAGATACACATTTTGTTGTGTGTAATGTAATAATACTTTTAGTTATTTTGTTCCTTTTTATGATTTTTTCCGACCACAGTTTTTGCAAATAGGCGGTGAATGCTGAATGCTGAATGCATGTGCATAAATAATACATAAATAATAAATAGTGAATAGTGGTTCTCATTTATCAGTTTCGCCATCATCTTGTACTCATAAATTGCAATAAAATCAAGAGTATGGAAAATGACTACAGGTTTTTGGTCTATTTTTGAAAGGCGTTTGTAGTTTAGTTTAGAGGTGGCTCACTCTTTTCCTCATTAAGACTGGTTATGAGACTCGTAAAATGTTTAATTAGTTCTCACTTTTATCTCTGTAACAATCCACCATCATTTTGAATAGTAGTTTCAGAGCCTCCCGTTTTTATCGCTTCGTCTTCGTCTCCAGACTTGAGAACTAATTCAAAGTTTTTCTTAGAAATTTCCGACTGTGTCTCTTTTCTCTTTGGATTTTGGATAGACAACAAAGTTGTGTATTTTGTGCATGGATGTTTGGTGTGTGAAGGAATGCGTCTGGTGTTTGGTGTTTGGTGTTTGGCGTTTGAATAATAAATGAGTCACGTGGATGGATCTCCGCGGGACATGACGTAATATTTATAATAGAATTTGGTGTGAGGGACTCGTGTCCGCTCCAGGATCAATGATCAATGATCAATACACAGTGCACAGTCATTATTCCAGGGGAAATAAATGTTCATTTGACAGGCTGGCCTGAAACTGGAGCTGAAACTGGAGCTGGTTGTGGAAGAACAAGTGAAAAAGATGATGATATCATAATGTTTTTGGCAGGGGTTGGGAATTGAGAGAGTATTTTGTCATGGGTGCAACATGGATTATCATTCCACCGTCATGAGCATGAACAGCAGAAGAGCGCACAATTAAGAGCACAGACAACAGAATAGGGAACTTTTTTATTAGGTTTGTGCGAGGAGAGTTTGTATGGTCGAGGATTGCGAAGGGTTCCGTAATTGCGGAGTAATTGGGATGGAACGAGGGCATCGGGACACCAAATCCAAGAGCAAAGTCCAAAGTCCAAACTCCAAAGGAGTCTGAATGTGCAGGAGAGATAATACAACAATTACATTAGCCGCGTCCTCAGTCCTCCGCTCGTCTGCATTACCGAATTAGGGAATTACCCCACCCTCCCCCTCCCCCTCATCATCCTCATCATCCTCATGGTATCATATCCTCATCCGTCATTATTATTGAATTATGCGCATTCGGTCGGAGAGGAGGACATGTGCTTCATTTATTGTCCTCATCTGTTTTTACTCTTCAAAGTACCAGTCATTTACCTACTCAGCAACAACAACAACTTTTCTCTTCACTCTGAGCACACACGCTCAAAAGTCAGCTCGTGTACAAACTCACAGAGTTGGAATTCAAATGTTATATGAATTTAAATGTAATAATAATAATAATAATGATGTTAATTGTTTTATGTTTTCAGGAGGGACGTAAAATGGGGTATGGATCGATGCAGGGTATTCCAATGATTGCTTCAAGCCCCGTCAGACACGAATCTCCTCTAGGTAAAAAACTAACGCACATTCTCTCGGGTAAATAATTGGGATGAGGAGCAGAAAAGAACTCAAAACTCAACTTGTGTTTGTTTTGCAGGGATGAATCCGGTGGAGGTGCACTCGTATCAGCCGCCCTGGAAAGCCCTATCCGATTTTGCATTACACACGGACCTTGACCGACTCGACCCCAACGCACCGCCCTTCCAACAACTCGTCAATCAGGTCAGACCCTTTTTACTTCATAAGCAGTTTCCATTGGACGTAGAAAAACGGTACAAGAATTTCGGTTTTGGTGCTTTATAAATTCATGTGGCAGAATGTGCGTAGGATAATATTGAGTGAGTGCGTATTGTGCGTGGATAGACTTTTCTAAACAATGGAGCTGGTTGTATGCGTGTAGTTTCTTGTGTGTTGATACTTTGACACTGAGTTGGAAACTTGGACTCATGTGCGTAATATGTGAATGTGTGTATTCAGAATTCAGAGTGTGTGAATGTTGTTGAGGATCGGAGTTTATTGAGCGGGACTGCTGCGCCGCCTCTAATTTATGCATATTCACACACACACGGAGACAGAGGACATTGTTTTCTGGAGCTAATTATCATAATTATCTTATCATATCATACGTGTCTTTTCCCCGTCTATCTCCTGGAGACAAGCGCCAACCAGATGGTTCTTCTCCCTTTCATCCTCGTCTGCCTCTTCTCTCTTCTCTTCTCTCTTCTCTCTTCTTCTCCCAACTCTAATCCCCCGAAATACACAGAGTAAATAAATAGACGCGACCAAATGATATGATATGATTTGATAACACTCCTCAACTCAGGTGACACTCCTCTCAACTCTCAACACACAGAACAGAGAACATTTCCTCCACCAGAAAACCATCAATTATTCTCCACCATATTCTAATTTTTATGTATCCTGTCTCTCACATTCCGCACCTTGTCCGACTCATTCACCAACGCTCCAGCCAAAGTCATTTCAGTTGACGCGTTGATCATTCGCGAATCCGAGGATCAAATGAGACACGATCCAATTACAGATTGGCAATGGGGATTTTTGAAACATGTCCTACAAATTGTAGAGGCAGGAAGAATGAACCAACTTAAAATTCTGAACATCCAACGCACCGTTCTGTTGGGATTATGAATTATGATTGAGGACTGAGTGCAGTGTTATTTAATTTAATTTGTCCTTTAAAGTATTTATCATGTGAATTGACGCGGGAGAGTTTAGAGGAGAAAAGGGGATAATAAAAGTGTGTAAAATGGGTTGATTGAATAATGAATAGGGATATTTGTTGTGATTGCTTAATTACTTGAGAAAAGGTAGTTGTTTTTTTGTAGATAAATAATAGGAAATGGTGATATGAGGATTACATGTTCGGAGGAGGGCTGAAATGAGCAAGTCTTAATTAAAAGCTAAACTGAGCAGGTAGAAGAAAGAGAGTGGAGTGTGAGGAGTGAATGGGGAAAGAGCTTATCTCTGTTCGTCTCTCTTCTTTTTTGTGAGCTGTCTCATGTGAGTGTGTTGTGACCTCGTCGTGGTCCAGCTCGGTGGATTGTGTTCTGAGTTGGGAAACAGGTTGAGTGAATAGTTTTGGCCGGAGGTGCCGTGGAGAGACAAAGGAGGTGGAGAGAAGAGTTATGGCTGTCGCGTATCCTGGACATTCTGGCGCGACGCAAAACACCTTGAACTGCTCCTTCAAGTCCTCACTGCTCAGCGCCCCATTTGAAGTCTCCTATCTCAGCCCTGCATCTCCCTCATCCTCTGCATCAGTCTCCGTCCACAGTCTCAGTCCACATCCATCACCCACACACACACTCCTTTTTACTACCACCAAATCAGCCATTCATTCATCCACACTCTCAACTCCAACTCAACTTACAACGCAATTACAATACTGATTTACAGATAGACAACGAACAACAGCAACACGACTTTCTCTCAGACAGTCTCACAACACAACACAAAACACAACAGAACAGAGAACACGAAGGAAATCCACACACCGTCTCAATTGTGAGCTTTGGAATCCCTCACTAAACCTGGACGCAGTCACTTTGCCAATACGGGCATAAAAAGTGGCGCCTCCGCCTGCTTCCGTCTTTTCTTCTTCTTCTCTTCTCTTCCTCACTCAACAACATCCAGCCAACATTTACTTTGTTTGTGCATAAAACAAAAGCTTCTCAGCACCACATCACACCAAATCACACGACATTATTACAACCCATTGTAAACCCCATCTTTTCTCTCTTCTCTTCCCAATCATAACCATTCAACACTCAACACACTCTCCTCTTCATTTCATCCAATATCCAATTATTACCACATTCGCCTGTGTGTCTTGAGTCTTGACCCTCGTTTCTCCTCCTGCGAGATTCGTGTTTTGACTCTGTCACGTGGAAAATACTCTTCTTCTCAATTCTCAACAAGATTCTGACCAACTTTGATGGGTTTTGAAGGGAGTAGAATAATATCGCAAATGGAAAATGAAATGCCCGAACAAAATAAATAAAACGAAAAGTAAAAAAATAGATGGGAGAGAAATTGTGGAAAGAGACGGAATGAAAAAAGAGAACTTGAATGATGTGTGTGGTTTTTTATAATAGATTTGATACTTTGGTAATGTCATGTGTCAAGTTTCAGTGTTTGACTTGAACAAGATGTTCCATTATAAATAAATAAATAAATAAAGTTGATTTGTTAAAGAGGAAAGTTTATGGACGAGAGTGGAGGTTGACAAGTTGTCAAATACGAGCTATTGATACAGAACGCATGTATTTTTGATGAGGATTCAAGATGACGGGTGAATCTTGTGGATTTGGATGAGCATTCAGAGTAAAGGACAATTTTACATGGACTCGGCACTCGAACAAATAAATAAATACAAACTACAAAATCCTCGAGTATTTCCCATACTCGACAAAATGTCCACACGGAGGATATTCTATTCTTCTATATATCCTTCCCGACACCCAACACACACACACACACATCAACTCCACACACAAACAGACAAGGAAAGATCAAGAGTTTCAAGACTCGAGTGGACAAAAGCTCCACAAAAGTCAATATTGTAGATTCGCTATCGAATCAAATAAATATTTCTTGTCCTGTGGTCTCTCTTTTACTCTCTCCTTTTCTCTCTCTCTCTTGTGATTCCTGTCCTTTATGGTCCTCATGTCGGCGACTCTTTAAAGAAAAGGCAACTAGACGACGAAAAGCTGTCCGGCGGCTTTTCTCCTGTCTCTCTCGCACATGTACATATTTATTTATGTTTGTCCTCCTCTCTCTCTTTTCTTCTCTCTCTCTTGACTCGCCTTCAGGTGACTCGCACTTGGATCTCCATTCTGATTTTGATCCGTCCAACTCTTTACAGCAAATATAAAATAAGCTGCAGAATACTCTCCAAAAGTTTGTCCTGCTCTTCTCATTCCGATCCTTCGTGTTGAGAAACAAAAACTTGGACTCATCTTTTGATGAGGATGCAGAATAAATTGGAGAACGGAGAACAAGATTAGCATGGAGAAGAGTAAATAGTAAAGAATAAAGTAGTTGTGAACTGAGGCAACCTGAGGAATCTTATCCTCGTCCATGCACAATCCACATCCTTTGTCATCTACTCAGAAATCACACTCGGTGGATAAATTCCTCGTGGATTTCTCTCCATTCCCCATTCTGACTCCAACAACCTTGTCCAGATTAAAAAAATAAGGAATCAGGGGGAAGACGGTGAGCCTCATTATAAAATACACTGCACACAATAGGAAAATTCACCTCAGTCTGTGTAATTATGCACAGAAAAGAGACTGGGCAGCTTCATTCATTAACGCCCACGTTACGGGATTTTGTAGAATCCACAAGGAAATTCTTGTGGGATTTCCTTTGAATTCTTCTTCCTCGCTCAAAAATATCGCCCCTCCAAACTTGTATTTGTATTTGTGTTTGTGTGGATGTGGAAAATCCAGTGGGGTCGTCTGTTGTCTGGGACAGAAACAATTCATTGGTTATCAGGACAAGAACTGGAATTCTCGAGATAAGATGACGACGATCGTCGGATTCCGCTGTCGTCTCTTCTCCGTTCTCTGAGTCACGACCGTCGCACGGATTTAAACACCAAACACATTCACTAAAATATACTTAATTAAATTAACTATTTTATCAAAAAAAGAATTAGGATTTAGACAATAATTTACAATATCAGAGTTTTTATCATTTATCATTTGAAGAGTATAAATTATTACTCTGATTTTATTTCCTTTTCATCTTTGAACTCTGAAACAGAATAAGAGAATTGAGCAGTAATTCAATTAATTTCAACTAAAAGCTTTTCACTACTTGTTCAAATCCTCTCAAATATCATCATCTCATGTCATATAATTTGATACCGCAGAAGCTCTTATTTTGTATAAAAAAAAAAGAATTTTTTTATCTCCTTTTCTGTTCCGTAAATTGAATCGGAATGGACAAAATAGAGATGAAAATGAAAGATGGACTCCTTGTTTTTTTTATGTATTTTATGAGGAAGTGTAAAGTGACTAGAGAAGATGTGTGTTGTTTGATTGGGTTCAGGTGTTGTTTCTTCTTTCTTGTTTCTTGTTTCTGTTTTCTGTTTTCCTCCTCCCCGAATAATTTATTTATAACAATAATTGTTGTGTAGCACAAGATGATTTCTTGACTGTGATGTGATTTGGACTCTCGTTTGAAGTTTCGGTAGTAGTTTTAGTACTTTTACAGCCCTCCTTTGTGCCTGATACATGATGAATAAATGGAGGAGAGAATAAAGGGGACTTGAAAGTGGTTAATTGTAGATTGTAGATGCGTGGATTAGGAGTAGTTTTATTTGTGTGAGGAATTAGGCGGTGCAGTTGTAAACATGCTCTTCCTTTCAGCTCCTTTCCTCTAATTTTCGGCTCATCTGTGGATTAAAAGGATGGATTAAAGGCTTTGAGAATGTAATGAAAGGCTTCGCTACTTCCAGCTTCCCCTTTTTACTTTTTACTCCCTAATCTAATTGTTTTTCACTTGTTTCAAACCTCTTTCTCTTTTACTCCTTCTCACTCCGTCCCTTTCCTACGCACAAAGTCTACCTTTTCTCTTTTGTCTTACTCGGAATGGGATTCTGTTCATGTCCAGCTTGTTCTCCTCCTCCTCTTTCATGTTTATGCTCTCATTTTCCACATCCTCCCACTTCCCCACCCACAATTCCATTCCCTTTTTCCTCCATTTCACTCTTTGTACTTTGTACTCGCTGCTCATTCACATTAGGAAATCCCATGTCTGAATTCAGCCTCATTCCCGTCTTTTATCACCGTTCACTATTCATGTAACGTTTGATTTCAGTTCATCTGCTTTGTACTTTGGGGAGTTGAGTGGATGATTAGTTGGTCCGTCGCAAAGTACACTTCGTATTTGGACTCATCTGCCCCAAATTAAAGTGAGCACTGAAATCCATACTCGCACTCCGTACCCTACGCATTACGCATATTCTTCATTCTGCATGAGCACTGGTTTCGTAGGTTTTGTGCATAAATGTTGATGAGGTATCAGCTAAGACTGGTATGCTGACTGGAAAAGATTAAACACTGCATTTACATGTGTTTAGATTTTAGATGGTTTGTCTCAAATATAAAATGTTGATTCTGCTCGCTCAAGGAAGTACAAAGAAAGATGAGTCTGAGGAATTCTGTGAGAGCGAGCTGAAGAAGAGTGAAGAGGAATCCTGTTGTGTTGGTGGATAATGAAAATGGAAACTGAGGATGTTGTTAAGTATTTAGCATGGAGGTACGAAGTTGGCTGCTCCCGCTTCTCCTCTCTCTTCTCCCAACTCTCAACAGAATCTACACTCATTTTACTATTGAACACGACGGACTAAAAGGAGTCATAAAATGTTTGTTTTCCCTGTTACTTGTGATTTTATGTACTCTACACATTAAACATGCATCCAAATCCACTCTTGACTCTTGACTCAGTGAGGATTTTAAAAGTGTTTCTTGTTTTCCCATATTCCTCTCTTTTTCTGTTGTCTTTTCTGTTTTGTGTATTGTGTGCAAAAAGGTGGGCGTGTCTTTGTGGTTGAGTTTTAAACAAACGCGTGTTCCAACTACAAAAAGACGAGGATGAGAAAATGGTGGGATTGTCTTTTCTGGTGGTTTTTTGAGGAGCTGGATTTATGCACATGACACTTTACAGTATTATCACAGGATACTTTAGAATGTGGAACAGTTTAGTGTGTAAAAGTATGTGAATGTGGTGGACGGGAAAGAGAAAAGAGTTGTTGAAGACGGCAGAAGGAGAAGAAGAAGCTTGTGCGAATTCACATGTTAATAAAATTAGGGGAAACCACGAGGATCCAGCCACCTGATATTTCCACTCGGCTCTTTTCTACTCAGTTCCTCCTCCTTCATTACTTTTCCATGAGTTTTTTGGTTTTCGTTCCTTCTTCCTTCGTGTGGATTGTGGATTGTGTGTGGAGATTCAAGTATAAATTCAGATACTATTGCTGCACGATGCTTCATTTTCACAGCTCCTGTGCGGTGTGCTTTGGATTTCCCACACAGAAGCTTTTACCATGTTTTCTGGGACATATTTTGAACAAGTAATTGACACCCAACAACCAACAACAACAACAACAATCCACTCCATTTCACAAATCCATTTCTATTCAACAATCACGTTTGCATTTTAAATTTACAACCATGTAAATTTTATTGAGACTTGAGACTCACCATAAAATGTGAACAACCAAAACTGAGTACAGACTCAATTTCGTGGTCACATCCTCATTCAGGTTCCATTCTTCTCACCTTCTCACCTTCTCATCCACAACCAGAATCACATGTCAAGGAACATGTCATATCTCAACCATCTATTTACATCTTGAACCTCATTTCATCCTCCAACTTCTCAACTACTAATTAAAACAACGCTTGTGGCGAGTAAATCCCTATTTTTTGAACCAACACGAGAAATGCAAGGAAATGAAGTAAAAGAGTCAGTTTTAGAACAAAAGAAACAGGCTAATGAAATTGAACGAGGATATTATATGTGATACAAACAAACAATAATATCTAAAGAATAATATAGCACCATCTTTAATCTTCATCTTTTATCTTTTATCCTCTGTCTTACGAACATTTTCTGGAATTGTTCGGGATGATGAAAAAGCCACAGACGAAATTCTTCTAGAAATGAAAGTAAGATGCTCTTGTTTTGGGTTGGGTTTCTCAGGGATTTTCTCTTTATTTCTGGAGCCTCTGAGGAAAAGGTGTGACTTGAGTTTAATCCTATTTCATGTTTTGTTTCCAATCCAGCGACACACAACACACAACAGAATCTGAGCATAGGTTACAAAAAAATATCTCTTTCTATTTAAATTGTGTGACTCTGTGTGACATTTACTTTTATTTTTATTTTGTATGCTACAACAAACAGCAAACAAGGCGGAACTTTTTATGTATGAAAAATTGAAAAGTAGCCTTATTTCATTTCATTTAGTTTAGTTTATTCAAATGGACTTATTTCCTTATGCCACTTATTTATTTGACTGTTCCAAAGAGTAAAACATGTTTCATGTTTTCATCTTTTTGGTTTGTTTAAAGTGTTCGGTAGTGGATGGAGAAATTGATTTTTAATAATACAGTCTTCTGTTATTAGTATTATTATTATTGTCATTGTTATTGTTGTGGGGTGAGAGGGAAAAGTGAATCCTTGGAGGATTTTTGGACGACGTTCCTGCAGCGTCCACAGAAAAAGATGGGAGTAAAAGGGGGAGAAGTGAGTAATAATAAAATGTGGAGATGTGTGTTGGATGTTGGATGGAGTGAGTAATGATGAGACTTCTCTCGGGTACATTTATTGGGGTCTTCTCGCCGGCTCTTGGGTCTGTCTGTCCGTCCGTCTGTCTCTGTCTAGGCGTGAGGCGTGAGGCGGAGTATCATTTTGAGGATTAAAAACTCTTAAAATACTTTTCCTGCTCCAAATCCAAATCCACAAAGAGAAACAGAGAAAGAGAGAAAAAGAGAGAGGCAGTGGATTTTTATTCGGCTCCAATCAGACCAAAGTCAAAGTCAAACTATTCCAAAGCCCTGCATTTCTTTCCTTGGAAAACTTGTCTGCTCGTTCATTTCACATGTGTACAAAATACAACATGTAGAATTGTACAAACTCAATCTCAATTTTTCAAGTTCAGCGCAGTTGTATTTTGTATTTTATATTATGCACTGTACAAGTCTGATGGATTCTGCTCTAGAAAATCTGTTGGTCTTTTATTTTGAGATTTAGATTTTGTCTGTGGGACATGAATGTTTTTACGTGTCACGTGGACTCCTTTATTATTATTTGTTATTAATATTATAAATTTTTGTTGGTTGTTAATTTTTCCGAAAATGATAAGACAAGACAAAGGCGTATTAAAAAAGTTGATAGCAGAGAAAAAGAAAAAGACTTATGGAATAAAAAGAATTAATGAAGGATGTTTAAGACGGAGCGTAGAAAAGGATTAAGTGTGACGGGGGATTTTGTAGTTGTTTTGTGTCTATATAAGGAAATATCTCGCCCACTGGATCTCACGGTGGCTAATGTTTGGAGTTTGGAGTTTGGAGTGAACATGACATATCTCCTCTCATCTGCCCAACAAACAAAATTCTACTCCATTCTAATCTAATCTCCAGCTCATCAGCATCGTCATTTCAATCTCCATTGGTATTTCAGCCCATTCAGCCCATTTATCCGATCACAGCCCAATAAATAAAACCAAATAAATTCAACAAAACATAATAGGTTATTTTATCGGGAAATCGGGATTAGAATTACACGTTTAGCATTTAGTATTTAGTATTTGGAGGAGCCATCAAACATCAAACATCAAGTAAAACCAGTGGGAAATCCTCATGCAGATATTCTGTGTTTAGGCAGTGAAAGCTCAGCTGTTCAAGATTCATTTTTAAAAGTGGCAGGGCACATGATTTCAAATTTACAATTTACATTGGTCTTTTTGTCCGTGTCTCGTGTAGATTTGAGATGTTAGATTAGGTTCATTTTGATTTTGATGCGTGTAAAGTTTGAAGTTTGAAGGGACCTCACAACTCACAACTCACAAAAAGATGAAGAGTAAAAATTTGCTCGGAGGTTTCCATGAAATGTTTGTTGCGTCCTAATTTTGCCCGAGTGTCCCCTAATTCAATGATTCTCCTAATCCTTTTGAGTTATTGATTTTGATATTGGTGTTTCCAACATGTCTGTACTTTGTACATTCACGAGCTGCATCTCAATTCTCAATGTAAAATATAAAAAATAATATGTGGATTCAATTTTTATAGTGTGAGAGAGAGAATTGAAATCAACTTTGCCAGTGGTGTCTATCAAATTGAAAATGAATGGCAGACTGAAAGTACAAATGTCAAAGATATTTTGGAAAGATATCAAGATGCTCCTGTTGGTGGTCCTCTGCTCCACTTGTACTCCTTTTTTCTCCTTTTCCCTTTCCCTCGGATTCTCTATTCTTCACTCTTCACTCTCTACTCTGTTTAGCCCCACACTTGACACTTTACACAATCCACTCTTCTCGCTTGTTAGCCCAACCAGACCAAAGGCACAAGATCCAACTCCAACCAGCTGCCTCCTTTCCAATATTTTTTATTCAGCTTTTTGGGACTGTTTGACGCTCGATGCTCGATATTCAATCGCCTGCACATGAATATTGTAATGCGGAGAGTCCTGTGTTTCTGTGTCATGTATCATACTCTACAATATTTAATATTTAATATTTAATACATAACAAAATTCAAGTGCGGTCTCCTCCGGAAATGAAAAATTTATGTACGAGAGAGCGCACGTATTTATCCCATTTTTATTTTGATTTATCAAGTTGAGTGCAACAACTAAACAACTTTGCATATTCAATATTCACTGAATCACTCTGTACTTTTTACTTTTTACTTGATACTTGATGTGTGGGCTACGAGGTTTTTAATCTTCATATTTACCCAACGTAAAAAGTAAAAAGTAAAAAGCTATGAACAATCAAGAGGAATACTTTATTAAAACAATAACAAATAGCAAAAAGTTGTTTTTCACTTTATGAGCAACAACTGATTTGAATTTCAAATTTCTAAACATTTCCTTTCAATGGTAAATCTGATGAATAAATAAATGAATGCTCATTCACACACAACACACAGCACAACTACAAAACTCTCGGACACTATTCATTTAGTACTTTTCCCAAGTATTTATTAGATAAGGAAAATCAAAATCCTGCAGTTTCTACTCATGAAAATCACATTCCACTTTGATTGACTACAGTTTGATAATATTTCATATCCGATTGAACGAGTCAAGAACATTTTTGATCTTTTGATGGATCGAGGTCAACGGTCACATGTAAATCCATTAAAAGGAGAAACTTTGTATGGGAATGAATCGTCCTGAACTGTGCACTCGTATGTAAATATAAAATATAGTAAATCATGTACAAAATGTACACTCAACAACCAAAAAGTTATGATACGAGACTCTTTGAAATCAATTCAATGTTTGAATGAACCTTTGAAAACTACGACTCAAATTCAAATTCAAGTTAACACGGACAAGATCATTTACATTTTAGTTTTTATTATGTTGACTCGGCCGAACTTGGTACAAAATTCCATGCTTCAATGTTTTTATTAATTTGTTTGAGTGGAGACGAGAACTTTCATCCTTAATCTGCAAAAACCTTTTTTATTCAGCCACATTTTATCAGTTAAAAAGACGGTAAAATGTGAAACCTCTTTCATTCCTTTGCAGAACCAGAAAAATCTTGATTCTTGTTCTTTGCCACATGCACTAAAAAATTAGCTACATTTTTCAATTTTCAAATGGACTCAGAAAACGCTCATTCATTTTTATATTCAGAGTTTAGAGTTTTGATTCCGTATAACATATAAAAATGAAACATGAAGAAACGGAAAGGTTTGAATTCTGAATTCAACAAGTCAAATGAAATAAAAGGCTATCCGAGTTTTTAGTAGCTGTTTTAAGAGCGCTTTGCGATTACTCAAGTAATCTTGTGGTGATTAAAAAGTGAGGATAAAAGAAGAGTTGGGTTCAGGTGAAAAGGGTTGACCAAGGGAAGGGAAAAAGGAGAAAAAATAGAATAATAAATAATGCAATCACTTTTTGATGAATGTGACTGATTAGCGAACAAAGTCCTCAGACCGTTTGAACCTTTGAACGTTTATCGTTTATCGCAACCATGAAATGTTGTGCAAGAGTATTTTTGTATCCTGCATAAAATATTCAACTCGGTCCACATGAGAAATGTTTTATGGTCCTCTCCTTTATTATTATTTATTATTTGTACGATAGTCCACACAAAATACACACAAGATATTCAGAAGAAACTCCAAATTTCCGCATTAAGTATCAAATCTGATAGTGCAAACTGAACTGCAAGAAATGAATAAATAAATATCAACTACATCAACTTTGCATTAAGTATGAACTTGTGACTCAGAAATTCATAGCCGTAAAAAATGATTACTAATTTTTCACAAATTAAAACAAAGTACAAAAGTGTATAAAACTGACCACTCGAATTGGAAAACTGAGTTCAAGTTATGAAAAAAGTTGCAAGTTGATAAAAGATAGAAATGTGTGGATATTAAATATTAAAACGAGGATCCTGACCCCAATAAAAAATGTAATAAAGGCTAAAAATGAACCAGAGGGAGAGAGACCGGCTATTTTTACATTGTACACGCAATCTTTTATGTGTACTCCGTCCAGATTTCCTTTAAAAGTTGAACCGTTTCGCTAAATTTCTTTAGTTCTTCATTAGTCATTACACAATAAACCTTTTGCATTTAAAATTAGTGTAATAATATTTTTTACTACCACTTTTCTTCACCGCTCAAAATCCCATAAAATATTAAAGCAAATTCTGGTGACTTTCAGCTCACTCGCATCTCTTGACCATTGTCCTCTTCAGTCTTCAGTCACAATATTCACAATATTTTACCATGAAATTATGAAAGCAGTTTTTAATCAAGATGCGCCTCTATTTCTCATTTCTCATTATGGCACATTTTCATTGAATTTTGGTACAACTTTTAATAAAAATGTTTCTTTTTTTTACAGTAAAAAAGTGTATGAAAAGTTTAGACTGTGGATAAAATGAGATTTTTTTGTGTAGGGTTTCATCATTTGATTTGGAAAGAGTGCAAGTTTGATGATGAGTTGGATAAGTCAAATGCCTGGTTTTCCGGGTATTTCGTCCTTGTTTTTTATGGGGGAGAATGAAATGGAGCTGGCTTTTTTCTTGCGAGTATTTTCTTAAATGAAGCTGGATTTTTTTGAGGCGTGTCGGTTATAAAAAGAAAAGACTATAGTTGGTGAAATAGGTGAATGAATTGTTGGCTGTTGGTTGTTGGTGGATGAATGGACCTGAAATGTGGGGCTATAAAAAGACATTGAGCTCGGGGGGAATACTCGCTTCTGAGTTTGAGCTCACAAATTGTCAATGAATTATTCATGACTCCATTCCAGCGTCTCCCTCCGACTCTTCTCCTTCTCCTCGTCTTCTGGGTCTTTGCTTCTGTAGTTTCATGTGCATGTACAAAACACGTGTGGTACATATTACATATTA
Source organism: Sminthurinus signatus (assembly GCA_019776565.1). Taxonomy (NCBI): domain Eukaryota; kingdom Metazoa; phylum Arthropoda; class Collembola; order Symphypleona; family Katiannidae; genus Sminthurinus; species Sminthurinus signatus. The sequence continues at coordinate 4,109 of JABASP010001834.1, read as the reverse complement.
CATATTGGTGGCTCCACTATTCCCTTTTCAATGTAAAATGTAGAAAATAGAACCCAGCTCAGTTTCTTCTTTCTTCTTGCCCATTACTTTGTACTTTGTATTTTGTACATGGAATAAAGATGAAGAGAATGGTTTTTGTAGTCCTCTAAATTTCCCATTGTTTTCTTCCTGGGACAAGTCTAAAAAGTCTAAAAAGTCTATAAAGTGTAAAATGTATTTTTGAATTGAATTGACAAAAGCTGCTGATGTGGATGCAGTGAGCTGAGATAGGACGTACATGTTGTGATTTGTTTATTAGAGCTGTACACAAATAAATGTGTCCTGCTGTGTTGTGTTGTGGATGAGTTTGTAGTCTGTAAAATGTAAAATGGTGAGTGTGGAGATGGATGCAGCAGAGTTGAGGCAGAGGAGGTAGACACTAGACACTGCACACGGAATGGAATAGAAACAGTAGACATGCCGCCATGTTGGTCATAAAATCTTCATGTGGGCATTCCTTCACACACTATCACTATTTATATTATCCACACTCTTCACTCTTCCTTCAACAACTAAATACCTCAATTCCAAATCATTCCAAAAGCCTGCCTACCCTGCCTACTCAAAAAATTAATTTATATCCTAATATTTTTAGATAGTCATCTTTCATCTTATTTTATTTTGTCCTCATCAATATCAAATATCATGTTTCTATTCACAATTCACAAAATGCAAAATGCTCTTGTAAAACATAAGACGTGCTGGACTTTGTCTTTTATTGTTGTTGACTCAACTGACATTTGACATGATGCACGATGCGGATGGTTTGTTTTGGGGCTGATTGGGAGGTTTAGCCCTCCCACTCATTTTCCACCACAGCAAAAACAAAAGTAAATATAGCGCTCGTCCTATCCTGCCTCAAACATCAAACTTTCCATTTCTGTTTCAAATCCTCACACGAGTTTATGAACATGTATTTTGTATGGCACTTGATCTAGACAAGTATGTGCATACATATAGGTTATCTAAATTTCTGAACAAAAAGCACAATAATTTGATTTCGTCGTATGTGCATGTGCTTCTTGTTTTATTTAAATACATTACACAAAAGATACGCATAAAAACGTGTTCAATTTCAATAATAAAATGATTGCTGTAAAAACTGTAGTGATTTTTGATGCTCAATTATACTTGTGGAACAAACATAGTGAATTTAGATGGACATTTTATGCCCATGTTGAATGTTGAATTTCGGTGCGGTGCGGGGATGAGGACGTCATTTATAATTTTTGTAGAATTCAGTTTCAGAGCAAACCACATTTGAGTAAATACAGCTTGCTGTATTGTTTTGCCAATGGCTCAAATTACGTAAAGGAGATAGGGAAACCAAACAGAACAAAGATAGACGGACGGATGGATGTACAATATACATATTACATGTATAAATATATACAGAGACAAAATGACGGAGAGTGGATCATGTTATTCTCCGTCTGTCAGTGTGTGTGTGTGGTCCATCTCTTTGAATTCTATTCTCTTTTCCGTCCTAATCTAATGCAATCTGAGCCTTTCCCTATTTACTTTGGCACGATGATTACATACGAACATCAACTTTTGGAAAAAGTCTTCCGTTCCTCCTTTTCAACTTGATTCCTTCTTGCGTACATTTTATACAACATTCTAGATAATAACACATCATTTGTACCAATATTTGTACTCCCACAGTGAATATCTATTCCAACATTACAAATGGGAAAAACGGAAATTGGAAAGAGCATTGACTCACAAAACGGGAGGATTTTTTAGTTCTACGTACGCCGCCTCACTAAATATTAAATATGGACTCTTATGCTCATTCTTTTATTCCACACCGACTCACAAATGTACATGTGTGTGAATCAATCATTTACATAAATAACACATTACAACTAAAACCTATTTTACGCTTTTGTTCTTAGTCTCAAAAATTTACTAGAATATCAAAAAAGTAAAAAAAAAGATGAACCATCCAAATTTAATTAAAAATTAAATACAAAAACAACCCTTTTCTGTTGAACAGGTGTTGACAAGGTCGAATATTATATTTAACACATCTTGCCAATCAACTACGAACTACAAACTTGAGTTGACGTCTTTTGTACAGTCAGTACGAGTTGTAGTAATTGTTGCGTGTACACTGCACACTGTATTTACACGCAACAAACAAAAACTTAATTAAATTTTAAAAGCTTTGCTGAGTTGTTGAAAGTTGAAAACCTGAAGGAAGGACAAAAAAAGGAACAAAGTTTACATAGTCTACTTTAGCTTTTTGAAACTCCATGAAAAAAATTATTTCTTCTGCTCCTGAAAATTAGATTATTTTCCGTTTCATTCATATTTAATTATGGGACTAAATACGAAATGCATCTGAAATATATATTTGTCCAATTATTGAACATGAAAAGAGAATTATACGGTGGCTCTAGTATAAAAAAAGGATAGCGTTATTCAAATGTAAGTGGAGAGATTGTAGATTGTAGATGTGTCAGATAACAGATAACAGATACAGACGGATTTAAAAAGAATACACAAGTTGCGAGTCCGAGAAAGAAAATATTTTATATTGTTGGTCCGTATACAAATCACTGATGACTAAAAGTAAAGATACGATCCGTTGTATCTAGTCATTTCTTTTGTAGGAAACTAGTTTTTAGCCTTTTTCTCAAGAGCTGCTTCCCTCTTGAATCCAGGTCTCATAATAATAAATAATAAGTAACAAGTGTTCGTCTATAGTCTACAAGTATTGAGTACATAGATACAGAATACAGATCAACACTTGAGCATACGTAAAACACCCCAAATCCAAATTCTAAAACTGGTTCTTTTCATTACACACATCAAAAAATGAATAAAGCCAAGAAACAAAGATGAGTAGGCATTCAATTAATATACAACAAATACAAAATGTAGTCATAAAACTTGACTACTAGTAAATGGTATATACGTATAGTTAGTAAAATGCTACTTGTGAATACTCAAACATAAATTATTATGTTCGTTTAACTACAAGAATCCAAGGGCTGGATTACAATTCTTATGATGTAGAAGAGTTTTAATAATCTTGTAATGCAACTCTTCTTTTTTTGTGTGTTTTTGTGTACAGATGCATGGATACGATTTAATGCACAACGGTGGTGGAGGAGGAGACATGATTATGAACCAGAATCAACTGTAAGTCAACCTTGAGAGATCACTTTTTTCTCAGTACACTTTCTTTTTCCTCACTAATTATTTATACTATTTTTAAAATATTATGATATTTCTGTGTGAAAAGTAACATGGATATGTTTTATTTATTTTTAAATCCAGTGACCGTGACCATCATCATCATGACAGTACGGACTCTTATGTTACTTACCTGGAAAGTGAAGACAGCCTAAATGAAACGTCCAGTCCTTAACCAACTAATTTTTATATCATATAATATACTATATTAATTAATTATACATATATGAATACATTTTACATAGTACTTAAATATTATATTATATTTACTCTTTAAATTACGTAGCAACTAGAAATAGTTGTATATTATAAGTTGTATCCATGATATATTATTCATACTCAATCACACACGACGCATATATACTGATCTAGTATTTTTTTTTCTATTTACGTATTTTTTTTTAAAACAAAAGATAAACTGTAAAATCCTATTTAGTTGTACGCATAAAAGAGAATGAAAGGGTGTAAAAAAAGTATATATTATTAATTATTATATATACTGTTATTTTTCTTTTACAAAACATGTGTGGTGTCAACTGATCAATTTTTCACATAAGAATCTACACAAGGATTGCAAATCCATAATGCGTACTACACTTAACACTTAGATGATATATTATATAATTGACAGTAATTTATCATGGTCATTGACTGTATTGTGCATAAAGTATAAATGAAAATATTTACCATAAATATAATATTATATTATATACATGATTGTTGTGTAAAATCAAAGTTTTTGCCTATATAGATTTTCATTTACCAAATACTGTAAATTATCATTATATGTTTACCCACATTGAGGAATATTGTTTATGTTGTGAAAGAAAAAATGATATTGTGTATAATGTATGATGATACGCATG
>JABASP010001833.1:0-24960 GCA_019776565.1 Sminthurinus signatus | reverse complement strand
GGGACCAGAATCTCCAGAAATGCTCCGCGAACCAGTAAATCATAAACAGGAACTGGAAAGATCTGGAACTGGACGCCGAGATAACTGGACCACTCAATCGGAATCGCGTGATCTGAAAGTGGCAACAAGTTGAAAAAATAAAAAGCAAAAGAACAAGAATTAATTTTTGAGCACTATAAACATATTACATAGCAAATTATATTTTTTCTTTTTGTACTTTGTACCTTCTTCATTGCGAGCAAAACTCCCAAAAATTTGTCTGTAGGGCTCCTTGCGAACACAATCGCGGAACTCTGACACAATCGTGTTTGTCGCATTGAGGAACGGAATGTATTTCGGTCGTTCTCTTCACCACAGGAGAAAAAAACAGGGAGAAAACACATGAGGAATTTTGTTAGGCAATTCTCAAGTCTCAAGATTTCCTTTCAAGCTTCAAGTGGGATGAAAAAATAAATTGAGGAAACTTACAGCGTGTAAAGTGGTTTGTCCTTGTCAATGAAAATCGCCGGCGGATTTTTGTCCACCGATTCAACGATTGGAAAGGAGAAAAGTAGTGAAAGGACAAGGAGAATTTTCAAAGCTTTCTCCTCCAAAATATTCTTATTCATCGTGAATCCTGAATCCTGAATGATGGAGCTTGGAGCTTGTGGAAACTTTTCTTGAAGCATCAAATACCAAATTGGCCCTTTTCGTACGAATTTCGTATATATACGTGTGGCATTTTGTATTGGAAATTGGAATTGGAGTGCAAAGTAGAGAGCAGAGTGATGTTTTGTTAATAAGCGTAATACCTATAGTAATACGTAATAATGGACATCGCAGCGTATATATATAAAGTATAAAGAGAGTATAATAATTATTACAAAAAGTAATTGATTCATCAACAGACAAAGAAAATGCTGTGGAAGGAAACACGGAAAAAGCTGGTGAATCGTGACTGTGAAATTGGGAATCGGAACCCCGATTGATATCCCTATTTCTTATTTTAATTCAAACTCATCTCAAATCTCAAATGTACAAATTACAAATTACAAACAATCACAAATTATTTCAACAAAAAATAAAACAGGTTGCATAGTCTATTCAAAATTCAAAACTGCTGCAAGGCCAAGTTCTGACGAAGTCTAATGACGGTGCGGGAGGGATTAAAGACGAGTAGTAGGAAACAGTGAAAAAGGGTAGCATAGAAATTGAAGAGTGAGGATGAGGAGTTGCAATCCCCGACGGGAATAATCGGTGTGGCTGTTCCATCTGTCCAAAAACATAAAATAATAGAAAATAATACCGAATTTGTTCATTTTGCACTTATACTTCTTGAGATGTGAGTTTGAGTGTGGATTACCGGAAGCGTTGGGGTCGGACGTGGGTTGGGCCGGGTCTGCATCGCAAATGTAGCCGTTGAGATCAGTACAATTCAGGTCATTGATTCCGTTCTGATAAGTGTTGACTTCAACGCAGTCCTCCCCGCAATTTAGGTTATCTGGTTCTTGACCTTCTTCCGGGTTGCCTCCGGAAGTGGCCCAAAGGTCCTGGTCGATTTTTTCACGAGGTTGAAGCCAATAAAATTCCTTGCAAAATCCATCCCACGCATCGTGTCTGCATTTGTTCGCATCGTTTGCATTGGCTTTACAGTCCTCATCCGGATTTTCCCGCTTCCCTCCCAACCAATAATTAACCTTGTCTGCTCCAAATCAGTTTTTATTTAATAATTAATAATAATTATTATTATGTTTTATGTTTAATGTTTTGTATTCCGCGAAAGGAAAAAAGCGTCAACTTGTTGAAATTTTAAGTAAGGAGCAGAGGAAAAGAAAAGAAAGATGAAAATACTTTCTACTGCGGCCTCCCTAATGCACTCCATGTCCTCTGGGCTCCGGATTTGGGACAGAACTGAGCCAATCTTCGTGCAAGCTTTCCTCGCGTCAACCCACGTCTAAAATATTATCCGCCATTTCATATTTAATTTCATACACACATGATAATCATGATAATTGACAACCTACAATTTACTTGACTATAAGTAAAATCTAGAAGCTAAAGGGAGTGGAAAGTTGGAATGTGTTGAATTAGATTTTAGATTTTGTGTAGAGTTGTGTGTTGTGTGTCTGTTTTTGGTTGGATACCTTTTTGTCAAGGCTAAATATATTGATCTTGCGTCCAGCACATTCCCTGGTAGAGAAGCCTTTTGCTCAAAACAACATGAGACATCAAGTACTTTGTTATTTAATTGGATTCTGTGTCATGTAACTAGAAACTAGATTATCAATTATGTAAGGAGACAATTTTATCCTAAAACGGGTTATTAGTCGTGTATTTACCGTTGCAGGGGGCCGTCTTCAATAGGAGCATCAGGAATAGACTTGAGGCAACCAAAAATCTCCAGTCAATTCTCATCGTTAGTCGTCACTCCGCAATCATTTTTACAGGACATGTCAACACGAGGTACAACAAGAACAATCATCTTCCAATCTCCATTCATTCAAAATTCAAAGGTCAAAGGTCAAAGGTCAGAGAGGAGTGAGAATGGAATCATTCCAAGTCCAACAACTACAACTCCGGATTTCGGATGCACTATATAAACTATAAACACTATACTCCGGATTTCCGGGTGATTTTTTTGCTTGAAAATTTCAGACTTCAGACTTCAGACCAAAAAATTTCCAGTATGATGTATGATGTATGATTGCCGCTTTATTTATTTATTTACATATTGATTATTTATTGCCGGTCCACGAGAAAATCAAGGGGAAAAGCCCTTGGTAACACATTTTTTTATTGGAAAACACTTTCACACACACACGACACTCAGCAAAAAAGTATCACATGTAATCCAAAATCCAAACCCCGGAACTCGGAAACAAAACCCGAATTCTGAGTCCCTGGACTCTCAAATATCAAATGTGAATAAGAAACCCAAGTTCTTGAGAAAAAAAAAATCTTGGAAATCCAAGTTATAAATTGTAAAGTCTACAAGTGAAAAACAAGAAGTGAAAAAGTATGGCGTAGAAATTGTGACGAGTTGTGAGTGGAGATTTGTCAGTGCAGTCCCCAACGGGATAAGCGGTGCATCTGTTTCCCCTGGTCGTCCAGCTCCGCCTTGAACACAAACAAAATAACTAATAATGAATACTGACTGCCGCCTGTGTCTGTATTTTAGCTTTTCAACTTTGAAATGTATCCGCCTTTATGCTGAAATTGGACACTGTGCATTGGCGCCACGCGAAACCCGCGGTCACACACGGCTTTTATAAAGGTTTTGATTTCCTCACCGTAAAATTGAAAAAACTACCTCTAAATTGAATACAACAATTAAATGATGTGAAACGAAAAACGAAAAGAAAAGTGCTTAATCCAAACGGCTGTACTTGTTTCTTATTCATCCGTTTAATTCCAACTCATCTCAAATCCAAAATGCACCAAGCACAAACACAAGTCATTCATATTCAAAACTCATGAAATTAGGCAAACTTATAATTTGTAAAGTCTAATATAAAATAAAAATGAAAAAAAAGCACTGAAAAACTGTAACGTAAAAAGTGTGTTGTGTGCAGAGGGGAGATTTGGATCTGCAGTCGTCGACGGGAACAATCGGTTTACCTGTCCCACCTTCAAAATAAAATGGAATAATTAATCCTTTTTTCTATATTGTAGTTATTGACTTTGAGATTTGAAGTGCGTGTGCGTTACCAGTATTGTTGGGGTCGGACGTGGCCTGAGAATCTGCTGCATTACAAATGTACCCGTTGAGTTTGGTACAGTCGAGGTCATTGGCGCCGTTCTCCTCAGGGTTTATTTCAACGCAGTCCTCATTGCACTAACACAAAAATGAGTGACATGAGTATTAAGTACGACAGCTCTTAAACCCTTTAGAATATCAAAATTACAAAGAATTATTTGTGTGAATTGTGAATTACCTCTCTGTTATTTGGTTCTTTTCCTGCGGGTGAATCTTCATTTGCCCAAAAGCCGCGGGCGATGAAATCCACAGGTTGAAGCCAATAAAAGTCCTTACAAAATCCATCCCACGCATCGTGTCTACAGTCGTTCGCATCGTTTTTATTGTCGGCACAGTCCTCACCCGCGTGTTCTCTCTTCCCTCCCAACCAAAAACTTTTACTAACTGCTCCAAACCAGACAAATAAAAGAGTAATTTCATTATGATTTATGATTAGCACCTTCAGTTGTATTTTGTAATAATGTTCTGGGTTTTAATTTTAATTTTGAGACTCGCCTCTTTTACTTTCATTTACCATGCACTCCTTGTCCTCTTGGTTTAGCATTCGGGACAGAACTGAGCCAAGCTCCCTGCACGCGTATTTTGCGTCATTCCAATTCTGAAACATTATCAATTATCAACCATTCAAATATTTTAAAATTTATGATTTACAGTTTCATTAGTTTTTCTGCAGAGATGTAAGTTGTACTTTTGTGTGTGAATACCTTGAGGTCAGAAGGAAACAGGTTTAGCTTCCGCCCAGCACAAGTCACCGTATAAAAGTTACTTGCGGCTAAAAACAACATGTAAAACAATTTGTTATTCTAATTCCATTTTCGTGGTGTGATTTTTGTGATTGTGGTCGGTTTATATTTGTTATTTACGGTCAGTGCAGGAGATCGTCCTCAGGAATATCAGGATGAATAAAAGACTTGGAGCCAGCACAAGTCTCCACTCAATGCTCATCCTCAGTCGTCACTCATCTGTCATCATTATCAGCATCATCACTCATATAAAAACATCATGCTCCAAATTCCAATGTCAGTTATTCAAACACAGCAAATTCATGAAGTCACCTAAAATCTAAAATCCAAAATCTAAAGGTAAAAAGGAACTAAACTCCGAGCTCCACCGCAAAAACATTTCATTTTTCAAAAAACAAAGACAAAAAAGTTTCGTCACGAAACGCGCGGAGTTGAAAGTTTTGATTTTGTCAAGTGTCGTTCAGGGCTACTGATTTTACAGATGAGCTACAGCACTGGACAAAAGACAATAAAATTCAAAATTTGTGCAAAGTGCAAAGTTTTTATATAATTTATAATATTTTGACTTTTGCTATATAAATCTGCCTTTTGCCTTGCCTTGCCTCGTGCAAAAATAGTATAATTTTTGAAACAATAAAACCTGGAACCTGGAACCTGTGGAATGTGGAACTTGAAAATCACAACTTCACAATTCACAACCACAACAAAACAAAATTCAAAATAATCCATAAAATCTAAAATCTAAATTTTCTGGAATCGAATCTGGAATCTGGAATCTGGAATCTGGAAAAGTCGTGTGAGAAATAAAATAAATTTTACTGGAGGAGTAAAATATCATTACATAATAATTGCAGGATGGAAGTGAGCGGAGGGATTTTAAGTGGTAAACAGAGACTTGTCCAGTTTATAAAAGAGACGGTCAAAGAAGAATTAGATCAAGTCAAAGAGGAACAAAATCAATTTCGAGAGAAGATGAAAAGGTGAGACTTTCAATTTTCAATGATTTATTACCTCATTTCTGAATACTCATAACTCATAATAAATAATGCTGAGCTTTTGTCTTCGTGTCTCTATTCCAGTTTTGTGCAGGAACATCTCAATCTCATGTCTATAATAATTCGTCGTAAGTTTTCATCCTAATCAAAGTATCAAACCTCTTATTTTTCACACTCGTGCATAATGAATTCTGAATCGTAACATTAAACTTTTATTTACTCATTTGATTTGTTAAGATCATGAATGCATCACGCAGTTATACAAGCGACAAAATCAACTTCGAAAACACCTGAGTTCTCTTCCGTCGAGCAGAGTGAGCAAAAAGAGTATCAACTACACGAAGCAGATTGAAGAGTTAATTTTAACAGAACCAGAAACTCCTTCTGAAGCTCAAAAACAGTACGATAATCAATCATCAATTATTCGTATGTATAGCATTTATGACACAACTTGAATAATAATTATTATTTATTATTATTACCATTTCTAATAATATTGAATATTAAAGTTGACCATTTGACATTTCACTAATCACGCCCATAAAAACTAAAAAGCTTAAACATTCTTAATTCAGGGAATCATTTGATCAAATTCTGGGAGCTGTAAAAGATTTAGTGGGTTGTTGTCAAGATAAAACTCAAAATGTAGTTGTGAACATGGATTTGAATAATAACCCAGTTTTCGACACTGAGCCCACGCTCACACTTCCGCCCATTTCCAGCATGAAATTATGGGCTCAAACAAAATCCAACACGATGATGCACTCTGTCATGGCGGAAGACCAATCAAGTACTTTCAGGAAATCGGAACTCCCAACGATCAGCACCACAAGATTTCTTCACAGGAATCGAAGTCCAACCAGCTCCATCAAACAGGCAAATAACGGCAGCAAAGTCAAGTAACCACAATTGAGAATACAAAAATCAAAAGTAAAAATAATAATAATAAATAATAATAATTGTTTTAAATTGCTCCTAGAGGTTTTAAGTACTTTGAGAAGCGGAAAACGTACAAAACAAAGTCATGTCAAACCCAAGTTCATTCGGGTACTTCTGAAACACGGTTTTCTTTCCGTACAAAACCGCCATTAAACACCGTTAGTAAAAGACATCCAGTGCTACACAAAAACACACTTGTAAAAAGACCAACAGTCAAAACTACTCAAACTTTTTTGGTACACACGCCGAACAATATTTTTTAACTTTAAATCAAAATGGAAATTCAAAAATAGTTTTTAAGAGTACTGAAAATAAGTTGTCATTTCAATTTTCAATTTCCCAAAATTTCAGGTTGGACCTCCAGCTTGTGAAAAGCAACGTAAGATAAAAGATAAATCATAAATCAGTTGATTCAAAATTGAATTGAACAACAAAGTCATTTCATTCCTGATGTCTTTTTTATTTTTTGTACATTTTCAGCATTTATGAGTACAAAGGCTCTGAAAAGTTTCACTCCAGTTCAACAATCAATGGCCAAGAATATTGGCAATCCGTTCCCCTTTTCCCTGTTTCATTCATTCAAGTCAAAAAATATCAGCCGAAATAATAATAATAATAACAATAATAATAATGTAGATAATGATGAAAAATCAACTAGTTCAATTCCATCACAAAATTTCACTCATAATATTGAAGGAGGAGGAGCGGGAGAAAAACAGGATAACTTTTCTATTCCCACTTCCAATTTTACCAACTCTCTGACCTTCAACCAGAATTTAAATGATGCTTCCACTAAAATGTCACCTCCAGTCATTTTTCCAAGCTATGACGAACTCATGACAGGAAAATTACCTAATGAACTTTTTTACCAACAAGGAAAACGTTCGTGAAATAAATTTACTTTTTTTGAGACATTCGCTCGACTCACGTCTTCACTTGTAGTTCTAATTTCTTACAAAAGCTTTAATAATTATTATTAATAATTATTATTATTATTTTATTACCCTGAGCTATTTGAAATGTATATAATCATAAACCATAAACCATAATGCATAGAAAATGCCTTGCCTTGACTTGGGTTGGCTAGGATAAGAGAAGAGAGAAGAGCATAAACATATAGCATATAATTATTGTTATTGAAAATTGAAATTTAGAATTTAGAATTCCGGATTCCGCGCCGCGCCGCGGATCATTATTTTATTATAGAATTGGATTCGGATTTCGGATTGGATTTTGGATCCACTCTCCGCTCCCCACAAAAAAGGAATAATTATTAGTTGAAACTTTTTCTTGATATGAAATATGAAAATGTGGAGCATAAAGCATAAATATACTGAAGCATTCGTGTGAGTTGTGAGTTCCCAAAGAACTTTGAGAAGAAAGTTGACGTAGAAAGTAGAAACAGAGAAAGCAGACGCAGAGTAAAATGTCTTATCCGTATCAGCAGCAGCAGGGCTACGGACAACAGGGATACCCACAACAAGGTAAAAGTCCATCCAACACACTTCAAAAATGAAGAATAAAATTCCTCAAAGTTTTACACATATTCCAAATTCCCCTCAGGTTATCAGCAACAACAGCAATATCAACAATACCCACAACAGCAGCAACAATATCAACAACAACAACAATATCCTCAGCAGCAACAGTATGCACAACCTGCTCAACAACAATACGCCCAGCCAGCACAACAACAGTATGCACAACCCGCACCACAATACGCAGGTAAAAAACTAAATTCTTGACTAATCAACAATGATTTTATTCAATACTCCATATTCAATTCATCTGCTTTTGGTGGACAGCTCCGCAGGCGGTGCAAATGCAGCGATGGAGACAATACCCTCCGATGAAAGGAGTTCCAGTGGGTCTGGAGGGACTCGCCGTTTCTCAGGGCGTCTACATTCAACAGCAAATGGATCTCCTCGAGATGATGGCCAACATTGAAATGAACAACAAGTACCAAATTGTCAACTCCATGGGCCAGCTCATCTACTTCGCTGGGGAGAACACGGATTTTTGTGCGCGGTGCTGCTACGGGAAAAATCGACCGTTCAAAGGTTTGTCCATAAAAATAAAAAAAAATAAAAAAAATTATTATGACCAATCACCAATCAAAATCATTTAACAACTACTTTATTTTCTGTGTTGCAGTTACAATTTACGACGGGATGAGTAATCCAGTGATGCTCGTCGAGAGAAAAACAAATTGCACACTTTGTTGGTGGGGGGTAAACAAAAAACAAAAAACAAACACGATTCATTTTCCTTTGAAATTTTAATTGTTATTCATTTTACATTTTACTAATTATGCTTTTGTCATATTTCAGGGCGCTTGTGGTGGCTCGGTAAGCCTTTCTTTTTTTGCATAATTCATAAAAAATGAAAAAGTGATAAAAAGTACAGTGACAACTTCAAATTTGAAACGTAATTTCCTGTTGTTAGAATGTGGAAGTGACGATGATGGAGACGGGTCAACTTCTCGGCCGAGTGGTCCAAAATTGCAACCCTTGCACACCTTCTTACAGCGTTGTGGATGCACAAGACAAAATTGTCCTGCGAATCACTGGACCGACCTGCGGAGCTTTTTGTCCCTGTCTTATGTGCTGCGATGCCAAATTCGATGTGGTAAGCGCAAGTTCATGGTTAATTTAGATTTTAGTTGCAAAATACAAAACAACTGACTCATGAGTCATGATTGATGAAAAAAGTAATGATTTATGTTTGTGTTTAGATAAATGCGGACACAGAGGCGATCGCAGGCACAATCACGAAGCATTTTCAACTGACAGAGTTGATAACGGATGCAAATGCCTTTGGCTTGGACTACGACCCGAAAATGCCGCCCCAATTGAAAGCTCTTCTCATGGCGGCCGTCCTCAACATTGACTTTTCCTTCTTCGAGGGCAGTTCCAACGAGGACATGAAGGCGACGATGGGGATGGATCAAGAGCGGGAGGACAAGAAAAAAGGACGGATGGGCCTCAACATCACGGGATGCTGCTGTTTGTCAGTCTGGGTCTTCTTGTTCATCATATTCGGAGGATTCATTGCTGTATGCATCTATAGTACGAGTAAATTTCATGAAAAGGACGATACATTCAAGAGCAAGGGCCGTTGAATTTGGTTTTGGGTATCAGTTACAAACATCAAACATCTACGTTCAACTCTGCGGAACCTCTTTTAGGCAAAATACAAAATACAAAGTATGATCACTTGTAGAATTATGTAAGTAGTTGAAACGGGAAGAGTAGATAAAATTTCCAGAATTCACCATTAAAACAAAAGATGAAAAATAAATAAACGAAAACAACGGTAAAGTAGAAAACGAAACGAAACAGAGTAGAAGCCGAGAAAACCGAAAATTTTAATGTTCCACTTTGAACTTTGAAGTCGACATGGGAATTATTGTGCATACTTTCCGTTTTCCATATTCCACACGCCGCACATGTGTGAGGCGTGAGGCTCAAAAGTGATATTTCGCATAGCTCAACAGGGCAGCTGACTGATTTGATATTGGTCTGCTGCAATTTAGAATTTGAAAGGTTTATGAATTTGTTCTGTGTTCTGTGCCGTTGGCGTTTGAGGAAATATGAACTGGATTGAAGCGACTCTCCTCCTGTTTTTCTCCTTCTCGTGGACTGAAGCGGCGGAGTTGCTTTGTTGTCAAGGATGGAGTGACGATGTGGAGAATATCCTGCTGACCAGTCAACTCAAAGATCCAGATTTAAGTAATTGCCAGGCCCTGCAAATTTGTGACGGTTCGAAATGCATCATTTCTTACAGCGGAGGCTTGGGCTTTCGCGACGGCAGCCAGACCCAAGACAAAGAGAAAGAGAGCTCGAGTGTGCGAGAAGCGGATTGCTTCAAGTGGGCCCCGAGCACTGATGCTCAGTCCTGCTCCTGTAACACAGACGCCTGTAACTGTCCGGATGCTCTTCGTAAGGTCAAGCCGAAACCCAAGCCCAAAGGACTCACCTGTTGCGACAATGTCAAGGACACCAGCTTAACAAACGTGACGTGTCCGGACGACCTGCCGCAGCCCCAGGGGTGCATCGCAGTCCGTTTCAACTCAAAACCTAAGTTGTACTGTGGTATTGGCAACCGAGTCAGAGAGAGCTGTAACAAATTTGTGGATGGAAATCAACCGTCCAGCAGTTTTGAAGGGGCGTGTCATTGTAGCCAGAGTTTTTGTAATTGTCCGTGGTACAAACCCTCGGGGCCATCCAAGCCAGCCCCGCCGCCAGGCCCAGGAACAGGCACCTCTAATTTCCAATTTAAAACCGCCGTCATGAAATCCTTTTTACCTTTTATTTTCTGCAGCTTCCGTCTCTCAAATAAACGGAATTTTAACTAGGGCTCTAAAGTTTTAACCAAACAGAGATTGAAAACCAGAAACTAGAATGATTCATTTTCATTTGGCATTAATTCACTGACGCGGTAGCATTTAGTAACACAACTTTCACCTTTCACCTTGACGTGTTTTAGATTTTTAGACATTTTTATTGTGCTTCCACTCTTTTTCACCGCTTGTATTCATGTGTTTTCCCTGTATACTTTATACTTTGCTCCCTCTTCAGCATTCAAAACTGTGCCCCTTCGCGCCCCTCCCTATATGCCCAATATTCATTTTCATTTGTCATGGTTACGATCTTATCTTTCATCTTTTTTGATTTTCTACTTTCTACAGCTACAGCATGCATTCGCTATTTTTGGCCATTTTCGCCCTCCCTGTGTAAAAGGAAATAGCACCGCGCCGCAGCTAAGTTTTTAGAATAGAATATTATCAAAAATCAAAAACCAAAAGTGCCACGTGCCGCACACACAAAATTCGTCAACACTGGATTTATATGTTTTCAACGTTGGAAATTTGAAAGTTCAAAAAGCCTTCAAGAGTCATCACAAAATTAATAAAAAATAATAATAAATAGTTATTTCTGTTATAACTTAGATTTGAGCTTTTTCCATCAAAAGACAAAAGACGAAAATGGCGGATTCTGGCGCCCAAGACGACTCGCCAAATGACAAAGTCCAACAGCCACAATCCCAACAGCAATTACAATTGCAGCCTCAACAACAGCAACAGCAGCCACCATATCCTGGATTTCCGGGACAAATGCCGCAACCCATGATCATGTACCGTATGACGTCAATTTTCAAATCATTACTTTACATTTCTATCACACTTAGGTACATGATTAAAAATTAAAACAGAGCAGAGACTGATGAGAAAAATGTTGTCTGTTTATTTACAAAGCGGCGCTGCAGGTGGTTTCTCCAGGCAAGTACTAAATTCTAAATTCACTATAAATCATGAACATGTCAAATTTCAAACTATTTAAAGCACCGCTAATTTCATCTCGGATTGTTTTCTTTCTGTTGAACAGGGTTGGAAAATTTGGCCCTATCCGGCGGTGTGTACATTCAGCAGGAGATGGACATAATTGAGAGTATGTACTCACACACAAATCCACATGTACGATTTACTTTCAACTTTCCACCTATTTCATTTCCAATTTTGAATCTATCCATTGTCCACATTTTCCCGCCAAAATTCAGTCTCAAATTTCAAGTGAAAATAATTGGGCTTTCTTCTTTTTTGTTTTGGGAATGGGCAGTGATGGTCGGGGTTGAAATGAACAGTCGTTACCAGGTCGTGAATCAGTGGGGCCAGCGGATTTACCACGCGGGAGAAAACACAAAATGTATGGATCGCATGTGTTACGGGAGGAATCGACCGTTCAAAGTTTACTTTTGTGACATGCTCGGTTATCCCGTGGTCGTGGCGGAGCGGAAGCAGACTTGTTCCATGTGTTGGTGGGGGACGGGAGTGGCCGGAAGTCAGGTGACAGTGTCACTGGTCGCAACTGGCCAACAACTCGGGACCATCGCTCAAAATTGTAGCCCTTGTAATCCGTCCTACCGCATTTTGGATGGCGTGGGGAATCCCGTGCTCAAAATCACGGGGCCATCTTGCGGCTCCTGCTGTTCCTGTCTCATGTGTGATGCGACTTTCGAAGTTGTGAATGCTGACACTGGAGATTTGGCTGGAGAAATCACAAAACATTTTCAAATCACTGAACTAATTTCGGATGCGACTGCTTTTGGTCTGGATTTTGACCCTTTGATGCCCGCGGAGCTGAAAGCTCTGCTCATGGCTGCTGTCATTTGTATTGTACGTATTCCATTCCAATTGGCCTTTTTATTCTGTATTTTGTATTTTCCACAGTTTCAAATTTTAATTTTTGCCTATGTTTTTTGTTTTTGATTTTTGGTTTGACGTTTGTTAGGATTTTTCCTTTTTCGAGGGGAAAAGCGGAGGAAACGGGCAAATGAAGGCGTGCATGGGGTTGAGGGGGAAAGAGAGAAAGGGAATTTTCCCGTGTAACTGCACCGGCTGTTGTTGTCTCTCCCTTTGGATCATCGGGCTGCTTATTGTGGGTGCCATCATCGGCTCAATCATCTACAGTTTTAAGAGGCATGCTGACATCACAGCGGAAATGGATAAAAAGCACCAGAGTTCCACATTTTAAATTTATCAATAATAATAATTACTTATTTATCAATGATAAATAAAAAAAAATAGTGGCAGGAAATTCCGGAAATTTAAATGCATTGTGCTTATTTTTCATTTTTCATGCTCATAAAACCTAAAATTTATTTCATGTTCTTTCAATCACCAATCACCACTTGACTCCAATTTCAAAAATAGTACTAAAATATTTGAGGGCGCCCATGTTTTCAAATTTTCAAGTGTGGTTTCCAAAAATCCAGAGTTTTCATTGTCCATTAATCCTTTGTCCGTCGCCATAGATGAAGATGAATTTAGAGATGAAATCCTTTTTAATAAAAAAAACTGCCCGCAAAATTCCGCAACCCACACCACGCGCACTGCGCTGTACAGAAAATTCGCGCAAGTTTTGACTGTATTACAAATTACAAATAATTCTAAATTCTAAATTCTATAAATTTTTTACAAAATTTGTGTTCCTGAAAATTGAAAACTTAATTTTCGCTCACTTAATTTTTTTGCGAGTTGAATTGGATCTTTGAAATTTGAGCGGCGGAGAAGAGAGAAAATAGAAAAGAAATTTGAGAATGTGAGTTAAATTAGTGTTGATTGGAATTGGAATGTTCCAAACTCCGGTTGCGACCACCCGCACTCGCTCTGGCCCAAATGCATATTTCTGGAATGGCCCGATTCTCCACCAACAGGATCAAAACGTCAATGTCAGGAGCGTCTACAGAGAGGATTTCAATCCGACTGGAGTGGCCGTGGGATCCTGGAAACACCAACAACCACAACAACAGTCTGAGGATGACCTCAACTTCATAAACGTCAACAATGATAATTTCCACCCAGTCCAACATGATCCCTCGAGACTGTACATTCAAAGGCTACTCCGCAGCCCCCATTTCGGATCAGACTACAGTGAAAACCCAAACATCCAAATCCAGAGCCAGAGCCAGAGGTCGCATCCCTTTCAATATCAACCCAAAATCCAACAGTCTTCACATTCTCACACAAATTCTCCTCACTTTGAAAATTGGCAGAGAGGGAATCAAAACATTTTTCAAAATGCTCAGTCAAAATTCTGCCAGGACTGGTGGAAAACTAATAAAATTTGCCAAGGACCTCCAGATCAAATCCAACCTCAACCTCAGCAAATTTCCCATCCGTCACAAATTCAAAAGTCAATAAATAATAATAATAATCAAGCGAAGAAGGATTATCCGCATTATTTAGCTGACCAAATAATTCCATCCAGTCAGAATATTTATCACGCTTCGAAAACACCACACAGCAAAACCAACAGTAATAATAATAATAATAACAAAGAAACTAAAGAAGCCACAAATTTCATTCGCAATTCATCCAGATCAAAATCTCAGTTGAGCAACTGCCCGGAAATCATCATCGACTACAATAAAAATCCCACGAATCTAAATCGTTGTCAAAAACCAAAGGAAAACTCAGAAACAACCACAGAGAAAAGTTATTTAATATTCCGGAGGAATTCCCGCCCTAAATTCGAGAGCACAGGATGCCAATGCGATCATGATGAAAAACCCGCTATTGCTCAAAATCTACTGATCAACTCCTCCTGTAATCTGCTCACGCCGTTAAAAATTGAACAAGAAGAAGAAGGAGAGGAATCAAGTCAAAGCCAAAATCAAAATCAAATTGAAACAACAACAATGACCGTTTTGACCGCCAGTCTTAAAAAATGCTCAAGATTATCCGTGTCATTTACGAATAAAATTGATGGACAAGAATGCATCCTTCAAAATGATAATGAAAATGACACTCCGCATGAACAAGATAAAATCTCCATTACTGAATTTCGAAACTCTTCAATTTCAATCGAATCCTCGGTCGAATTTCAATCAGAGTCGAAAAAGAAACGAATGATGAATCAAGACGAAAATAAAATCCAAGATGAAAGCCAAGATCAAATCAACAATAATAATAATAACAATGAAAATATCCCGTTAAAATGGGGAAAATCCTCAGTAACACAATCGACAACAATGACACCACTATTTTGCTTAAGAAAACCTCGCGCAGAGGATGAAATAGTCAAGTTTAATCCAGAAGGTTATTGGGACCCGGAAGTTGAGGAGCACGGTAAATCCGGAGAGCCCAAGAAGAAGAGTGGGTCAAACTCCTCAGAAGTGGTCATCCAACAACTTTTACCACCCAGAAAAAATACACAAAATTCCTCATCCACTGCACAAACAACTGCCAAAAACAGTGATGATCAACTTTTGAATCAACTCCCCGGAGAAGAAAATGAAGAGCAGCAAGAAGAAGAAGAAGAGCAAAAAGTTGATGAAATTGGAGAAATTTTGGAAAAAGACGAGAGCAAAGAATGTAAAGAGGATGAAAACACAGAATCTCGCCAGCGCGTCCAAGTGATTGGCGAACCAAAAACGGCGTACCGCTGCTATAAACATCCCTGTCTACCTCAAGATTTAGCCCTTTGTCTCCCTAAAAATCCTACTCCTCCACCAGTAAAAGAAAAATGTCTGGACAAATTTCCAGAGGAGCCTCAACCGGAAGAATGTATAGTTTGCTACGAAGAAGAAGAAGAAGAGGATGAGGAACTCTGCACTTTTATTCCTGTGGAAGTGGAAGAGCATTTAATTCTCACAGCAAATAATCTTGATATTGAGGATATTGATGAAGAGGAAAATTACGAAAATGGGTCTGGAGAAGACATTTCAACTTCCTGTCATCACTATCAACATCAACAAGAAAATCATCATCGTCCTGCATTTCGCTTCAACTCCGGTTCTAGAGAACGGACCAACACAAGTTTCATCTACTTTTGTGAACCGCCGTCCCCCAAAGACTGCTCCAAAGCAAATTCCCGCCAAAAACTAGATCAAAATCCGCCCAATGGAATTTTCACCACAATTGAATGTTACAATGCAAATGTTGAAGTCGCGCCCTCTTCAGTCGCTCCAGAAATCGGGACCGGAACTGTAATCGGTACTAGAAATCCCTCTGGCTACAGTTTCGGACCTCGCTATGAAAATCCTGGAGAAAATATTAGTACAAATTCTGTCCCTACTCAAACGAGGAGGTCCGAAATTCGGAGACTAAGGAAATTACTGATTCGACGAGAAAATGAATTGGACATGTCATCTCGATGCATTCCAACTGCGGAGTTGAACAGAGATGATGCGGACTGTCAAACTGATGATGGATTGTCTGACGAATATGGCGCTGGATTTGAATTTCAAAGGTATCCACCGCCGCCTCCGGGTTTCGCCGATCCCGACGCTACCAACAATTATTCGAGACAACAAGAACGAGAACAAGAACAAGAGCGAGATGGCTCATGTGTGGAATGCGTGGATGAGAGTTGTGGTCCTGATTTTCAACAAATTTTTATTACAAGACCTGGACCGGTACCTGGTTCTGGATTGGGACCTCCGAGACCTTCCCGACCTACTGGCGACCTAAACGCCCTCTACAAGGAAGTAAAGGCGAGTGTGTTGAGCATGGGCCCCGACATCCCTGCGAGCAAACGGCAGTCCATGGCGAGTAAATTCAACTACCAGGAGGACGACAAGGACTGTCAACAGGAAAGGGAAATGGAGGAAAAATGTCAAGGGAGAAAACCCTTCCAGCCAAATAATAATAATATTAACAACCGGAGTTTCCTCAGTTCCAGAGTTGGACCAGGAGATGCCAGTCTGTATCCTGTTCAATACAGGGCACTTCCGGAACCCACCCGAACAACATTTACAACAGCAACAGCAACCGTCACAGCGAAAGTGACAGCAACCGCAGTCACAATGGCCACTTCAACGGAACGAAACCAAAACCAAGATCAAAGTCGCCAGCAAAACCAGATTCAGAATCAAAATCAAAATCAAAATCGAAACCAGAACCGAAATCCAAATCAAATGCAACTTTCCAGATTATACACAAATTCCCGAAGGATCGACGACTCAAAGAGTAGGAATTTCTCGAGTTATCCCGAATCAGACAAGAGGATTCCAATCCAAATGCAAATGCCAATGAAAGAAATGGCTCAATCTTACGACACTTTTTATCCCGAAAATCTACAGGTCTGTTTTCGGTTTTCTATTTTGTATAATAAATGATAAATTTATTAAAAAATTCCCAATTTTTGTTGTTGTATTTTTTAATAATATTTCGAGACTCAAGACAGTATGTTTTGTGTTTGTACAGTAGAACAGTCAATTCAGAGTGGAAGAGGGCGTTCAGTGTGAAAATAGGAGTCAACGCGGGAGATTACAACAATTTCAACCTCTAGGTTCAAATTACAATCAAAATTCCAATCAAAATCCAAATCAAAATCCGAATTCAAATTGTGTCCAGTTTTCCTCGGAAATGGAATACGACGATCCTCTTTCCGGAGAATACGACTACGAATACGACTACGATCCCTATCAAGACATGAGGTCGGGACCACCCGCCTCGTATTACTATTCCCAACCCAGAACCGGAACTGGGTCGGGACCCGCGAAATCCCAATATCAATCAGAGTCCGTCCAGTGTCAATGTCCTCCTCAATCTTCTGGCTCAATACAATTGCCAATGCAGATGCAAATGCCCATGTCAAAGTCACGGTCAATCAACTGTGAATCTTGTCTTGGGCCTCCTTCCAATCAGAACCAGAACACAGTTTGTTATGTCGAAAAAGTTCAGGTCCAGCCGAGGAAAATGTACTGCTCTGTGCAAAATCCAGAGTCGGTGGAGTATTCCGAAAAACCGAGGGTGCTGTACTGTCAAGAGGCTCAACGATCTTCCTGTTCCAATTCAAATTCAAATTCAATTCCAAATCAAAGGGTCGCCTACACTTGTCCAATTTCTCAAGTTTGCGTGGAAAAACAAGTAAGAGTTTCTGTTTTTTTTTGTTAAATTTTCCTATGTACTTGAATTTTAATGGCGAGATGAAATTAGAAATCATTAATGATATTGATTTTTAAATTTTTCAGGCAACAAAGACGACTTGTCCGAGACCCCGACAACCCACTTCCATTCTCTATTGTCAGTCGCTGGAGAAAAAACAGTCAGGTTGTCCAGGTCCCTGCTCCAAAATCGTCTGCTGTCCGATCAAATCCTCTTCAAAATGTGGAGAGACAAAACAATGTTTTCGGATTCCAGCTCCAGTTTTGGCTCCGGTCACGCGGCGGAAAAAGAAAATCTATTACATTGAATCCAAAGAATGTCCCTTTGACACGACGAATAATAATAATAATAACAGTGAAAGTGGCTGTGAACTCGGATGGATTCAAAAAGTCCCCTGTCCCAAAATCAGGAGATGTAAAGCGGCTAGAAATTTTAAAGTCTGCTATTAAATTCAAAATCGAAATCAAATTCAAAATTCGAAATGATTTATCCTATTTTTGTCATTTATCATTTATTTAATCTTTTTCATTTTTCATTATTATTTATTATTATTCATGATTTTAATGAAAATGGCCTCCTTTGTTCATTTCCTCCACTTCCGCTCCTGTCTCGACCTCCTCCCGTAGTTCTGGATTTCCACTGCTCATTTTCTATTTTATGTTTTTGAAACTCCTGGGTTTTCTTCCTGGTCCTCAGTTCCTCGCCATTTCCCATTATGTGCTGAGTAACTGTCAATTCGAGCAGAAAATAAGCAAATAATAATAATAATGAATCTATAGAATTTAAATAATAATTAATAATAGGTAATTTTTTTTACCGATAAAGACAATGTCCTCCATTTTTTGATCATCAAGTTCCTCAGTGTGCAAAATTTTCATGGTTTTCGCACCAAAAATATCCGCGGCTTTTTCCACTGAAAATTCAGTATAGGGCGGGTTTCTTTGAAAAAACAAGGGCGGAATAACTTTTGGAGGATTTTGACGGCTCCTGTCAAGTGAAAATTTTTTATCATTAATCATTAATAATTAATTATTATTGATTTTTGATATTAATAATTGGAGATTATTTTTGAATTTAGATTCATATTATATATTATTAAAAATTTACCCACTCCAAGCAGCATCCAAAAAGTACAAACCAGCTGAAATAATAATAATACCATTTATTATTTTGCTATTACAAATTAAATATTATTAAAAAATGCCTTCAAAATTTAAAAACTGAATCACCTGAAAAGGGATAAAAAAACTTTTGAAATCTTTCCCCCTCATCCGAATTTACAGGGAAATTTGAAATAATAAAACCCGCGGGGGGATTAAGATTTTCATGAGCCTGAGCGGAAGCGGAAACCATGGCCAATTTTAGCAGAGTTAAAATTTCCGGCGTAGCCAATGCCATTGAATTTGGCTTTATTTTCAATAAAATTTTCTTTGCATGGAAACAAATGGAATCTTCAAGATCCAAATTCCGAGGTTCTTTAGAATTTTCCTGTGTATTTTTAAAGATTTCATTTTTCTTCCAGAGGGGAATTATGCTGTCGAGGTGAATCACGTGAAAATTCAACTTTATTTTCAAAGCCTCGATGATTTGTCCTACTTTTCCAGTGGTATTTACTTGAGTATAGCCAAAAATCCACAATATTGGCGGTTTTTGCTCCAAGAGTTTTTTGAATTCTGATTCAATTGTCAATTTTGGCTCTGCTGAGGAGAAGGAAGATTTCGGATTCAAGATAATTCCTTTGGATGGGTCGGGAGAATAGGCGGAGGCGGGAGAATTCAAAGGCTGCGGGGTTTTAGCTTGTTTTGGAGAGGATGAACTTGCAGATTTTGGAGATTTTGTACCTTCATTTGATTTATTTTGATTTTCAATATTTTGAGGATTTGGCGGGATTTTGTTAGTAGATTTTGCTTTTGTTAAAACTGGCGGTTTTGCAATTTTTTGATTTTGATTGTTTGGATTTTTAAAGCCTTCTCCATTTTTATTATTCACACTTAAACTACTTTTGACGTTCGATGCCTTATTTTGAATTTTTTTATTATTATTCATTGTACTTTTTTTGATGGTAGGTGGATTTTGATTTCGAATTTGACTTTGTTTTTTCTGCAAATTTTTATTGATGATTGTTGGTTGAGTTGCTGGTCGATTTGAGTTGGAATTCAAACTGGCTTGTGTTGCCGCGCTTTTCAAGTCCTCCATTTTCTGGTCAGAATTTGTAGAGGCCTCTGCAGTTTGATTCCCAACCGCAACTGCAACCGCATTTTGAGTTGACTGTGAAAAGTGAATGATTGTCTGAACTTCCGTGGACTTGAGATTGACCTTTTGTTTCATCTTTGAGCGAGAGGAATACAAAACTCTTCTTGATAATCTTCTCAATGGTGAGTGCGACACAGATGTTTTTGCTTCTAGTTGGGATTTTGTCCTTGTATTAAGTTTTGATGCTGTTGCTGCAGTTGGTGATTGGTAGTGTAGACTTTTAATTGGTGACCTGGACCTGGACCTTGATCTGGACCTAGATTGTGACCTAGAAAGAGAGGCTTTCACAGGATTCTCTTTATCCTCTTCAGCTGTTGCTGTTTCCAGTTGACCTTTTTCCCTATTGGGAAATTTTCTGAGCCATTCTGGAAGCTCCGGAAGTTCCTCTCTTCGACTGCTATTATTATTATTACTGTGCAAATTCTTGTTCATGACCAGAATCGTCGTTGGTTGTCCATTGTGCGCATTCGTATTCGGGTCCCCATTTAAATTTAGCGGGGACTTTGAAACACTGACTCCAGGTTGGACATCTTGACTAATTTTGATGGAATAAGGTCGCTGATGGACTCCGCCGTAAACGGATGAAACTTCTTGTTTTTGACGACTGATGGCTGAAAGAGAAATTTTTCGCCCTGTGGCGCTCGGCTGCTGTTGTTGTTGCTGCTGTATTTGTTGTTGTAATTGTTGTTGTGGGGTCGTTGTATTAGGCATTGGAGTTTGCATCGTTGGTGGTCCACTTCCAAAAGTTCCAGGTTTTTTAGTACAGATGATCGTTCCAGAGTTTCCATCCGCATTTTTAAAACACTGATAAGAATCATCAAGTCCTTTTACTTTCATAGTGATTAAATTTGAGGGATGAGAAATCCTTGAATTTTTCAAATTCCGCGCCCGAGGGCTTTGTGAGGGAGAAGCAGCAGTGGTTTTTGCCCGAATCCCTGTTTTTGAGCTCGGATTGAGTTTAACAGTGCTTGTGGGGGGTCGATGCAGTTGTTGCTGATGTTGTTGGTTGAGGGCGCTGATGTTACTCTGCCTTCTCGTTTGAGTTCCGTGAGTTTGATGTCGACGTTTTAGCACAGTTTCTTGAGGACTCCGAAGGAATTCAACGAGTCGTTGGTCTTGATTTTGAATTTGACTGGAATCAAAATGTGGGAAATTGACCTGCGTGTCCACATTTTCATAAATTTTGAAGTTGTTGGTTGAGTTCATTTCGTCCATGATGAGGCCAATGTCATTCTGGTCGTAGTGCAGTTTGTACACCGGAAGTGACTGAGTTAGAGAGATGGGCGTTTGCGTTGTTGTTGTGGAGTTGAGGTTGAGTTGGGTCAGTTGAGAGGGAGCAGTTTGTCCGTTTTCCTGTTGATGTGTAAAGTAGGCAGCACTTGCGCCCTTTGGCATTGAATTAGATTGGTTGAATTTGTTCATGGTTCTTTTGTCGGTCTCGTCATCGGAATCGTCCGAGTCTTCAGTGTCTAATGCCAACATGTCATTTGCTGGACTGAGGAAGAAGTCAAAGCCGAAAAATCGTTTTGTTGTGGAGACGGTTCAAGTTTCAAGTCCGTAGTTTTTGTTCCAACTTTTCGTTCAATTTTGTCCTGAGGCTTTTGTACACTGAGGATTTTGATGATTGGAAAAAACATGTCATTTTATATAAAGTAAGCGACAATGAAAACTCCAGCGTCCATCAGTGGAATTTTCGAAATTTTCGGTTTCCGGTGGAGTTAGTTTTTCAAAATCTAACCTTTTAGCGCTAAAAATCTAACTTTATGATTTCAATTTCCAGTTTAGCAGTTTAGTAATGTTCTGTGTGAAATGAAATGTGAAGAACCAGGGCAATATTTCTGGAAACCGGTCATATTTTTCCTCTCACAAAACAAAGATGTTGAGGAAAATAAGCCTCCTTTTTGTAACTTTACAAGTGACAGTTTCAGCGGTTGAAGACCCGAAAAGAGACGTTCCAGACTCAAATCACGCGTATGGTATGAATTTTATCAATAATTTCTAATTTTAATGTAATTTTCTTAATAAAGCTTGAGCTTTTTATAGTTTCAATTTATTTAAAATCTATTTTGTTTACAGTACGTAAATATTACAAGAGCACGCCAGTTGGTCCATATTATGACATTGATTTTGGGATTCGAGTTGAAGGTGAAGCTTTAGTTTTAATGTTTAATAATATTTCATGTAAAAATAAAGCATGAGGTTTTTCGGTGGAGCATCAAAAATAATCTTTGTTTTATTTTATATTTGACCTTTGACCTTTGATTTCAGATTACATTCGAGAATCCCAGATTTTGTATTTTACGAACTTGGAGCGTGAGGAAATTACTAAGGGATCCGGGAAAAACCTGAGTGACACCTATTCAAAAGACAGCTTTGTCAAGATCGTAAAATACGGAGCCAAGAAAAGGACGATTGCGGACTGGTTTTTGTTCTACAAAGGACATCCCATCTCCCTCTTCGCCTGCTGTCTCCTCGGGATCCCCATCCTCTTCGCGGGCTTCATTCAAATGATCATCGATGCTTGTCGAGCTGGAAAAGGGAAAGTGAGTCGACGGACTTGGGAGTTTCCGCTGGTCCCAGTTCTCCTTCTTCAACAAACTCCAAGGGAATATCTCCTCCGGAAAAAAACCACCCGAAGATTTTGTATCCAGTGGGAAGTTGGTCGAATCAATATTCGCATGAACACGAGACTCGTCGATCTCAGACAAGTACATCGAAAACTTATTCGTGAAAAGTTAATCGAAAATTCGATCGAAAGTAGACAATTTAATTTTAAAAGGTTTTTAAAAGTCATTAAAAGTATTTTTCTTTTTTATAAATTCTTTTCAGATTTTACACCCGCCGACGAAAAAGAAGAAGGCGCACAAATACACAACATGGCGGATCATTCGACTCATTTGCCGATTCAACGCGGTCGTGGCGATGCGGAAGGATCACGAGAAGCAAAACGCACTTCGAATCAAACAACTTCGAGACCAGAGGAAAAGCACGTGGAAGAAAATCATCAGCGAGTCCGCCTACATTCAAAATATGGCGCGGAATTCCAATTGGAGCAAAGATCAGCCCACGCCCACCTCTATTCAAAATATTTACACCGCCCCCATCACAAAACCACCTCAGACAATCACGTCCATCCCTCAAAAAACAACAGACGGCCAAAAACAACATCATCATCAACAACATCAAAATGCGGCAGCGGACAACTCTTCAAATTCTCCGCTCAAATCCGCTCTCAAAAAAGCATAAGAGTAAAAAAACAAAAAATCGAAACTTTTTTTCTTGTGTTGTGTTGATCCGACATCCGGCGCTTTCTTTCTTTTTATTCCTTTTCTCTTTTCTCTTTTGTCCTTTCATTTTAGAAGGATAAAAAATATTATTATTAGTGTTTTGACATGGGTAAAGAAAAAACTGGGAAAACAAAAAATAAGAGGAACGAAACAAGCGAAAAACTGGATAAAAAACGAGAAATGGGAGCTGTCATAAAATTGCTGGAAGTTTTGGTATTGATTTTAATTTTGGCGGGATTTTAGAGGAAACTTGGCTACTTTGCCCATGATTTGAGTTTTGCTTTGAACTTGAATTTAGCGGCAAATAATAACTCCTACCGCGCAAATCGTTCCTAAAAAAACAAAAGAGCCACAAATTTTAAAATGCTGCAATTATGCAGTTTTTTAAAATTGAAAATATTCATTTTGAATTTTGGATTTTGGTATATTTACAGAAAAGTGTTGTAAGTATCTGAAAAATGATGCGCATGTCTGCTGGAGTGTTTATAGCCGGTGGCGCCCACACTGCTAATTCTCCTCTTAATCTCCAAAAGTTGGTCACATTTGTCCAGAAAAGGGACAACGTGTTCTTTGGTGACTGGACAAAAAATGACGAGTTTCTCCAGCATCACAATTCCAAACTCGAGTTTTTCCTGCAGAAATCTGTACTTGAGATCATGTTCAATCGAGGCGAGTTTTTGGCTTGGAATGATTCCTTTTAGTTCCAGTAGGATTTTCCACGTGAGAGTTGTCCAACGATCAATTTTGTCCTTTTGAACCATGAGTTCGTTGCTCAACATGGACGCGATTCTCATTTTGGCATTCGCCACAAAACTCAGACTTTTGATCTGTTGTTTTGTCGTTCCGATGGAAGTTAAAATGTCTTGTTCCTTTTCCACGAGCTTGAGACGGACTTTTTTGGCCTGATGACGTCGCACTACGGCTAATTTTTCCGCCGATTCCATTTCTGTTACCTTTTCGTATTCAAGGGCTAAAAAACAACATGCATTTTATATTTATTATTTATTATTTACTTTTTCACTAATGTCAACAGTTAAATTTTTGGCAATTAGTAGAAAGTGTACATTTTGGTTCCGCTGGAGCGAGACTCGTTTTGAAAGCACAATTCGCAGTGTCCATTAACTTGACAGTATTTTTTAGTGCTTCCAGTTCCGACTCCGCTTCTTCAACTCGGATTCTCCACGAATTTTTCTCTGCATTTAAAGTTTCACGATCTCGAATAACGGCCACGATTCTCTCTGTGAACGTCGAACCGGGTAAAACTTCCAGCATCATCGAAACACTCTGAAATCTGGAGGGAAAACAAAAATTTCGTTACTCAAAAACAATTCAATCAATTTTATATTCAATACTTTGAAATTTTCGACCTTCGATAACGCAAAATATTAAAAAAGAAAAATAATTTATATTTTTTACTTTAGTTTTTTGCTCGAAATGTGTTTGTTGACATCGAAAATGTACGTTTTTAGTTTGAGGTTATCATCTTTCACGGATTTTAGCTAAAATTTCCAAATTTGTTTCAATATTTAAAAAATACTTCACTTTACATTTTCGTCAGTCATCATTAAAAATCAGCAATAATAATAATTAATAATTTCAGGGATTTACCAGGGCA
>JABASP010001832.1:0-24963 GCA_019776565.1 Sminthurinus signatus | reverse complement strand
AAGAAAATAGTCTTCTTTTTACCAGAAATTCTAGTCAAACGTGCTTAAATCTGGATGTTATGTACAAATTATAGATTATGTGCACAGTTTGAGAGTTTGACAAGTCAGTCGATAACAAAATAACAAGTCTTTATTCTTTATGTACTGCAGTTTAATACCTGAACGGACAACTTGTATTTTGTATTCATATGAAGCCAATCCTAGATCCTAGTAAATAAAATGCAGTACATAGTACATGATACAGTCGAGAATATTGCAGGTTGCAGAGTTTAGAGTGTAGAGGATAAAAAGTGTGTTCGTAATTTCTCATGCTGATTGAACATGTTTCAATATGGCACTATTTATTTATTACACCGTTTGATTGATAGGAGGTAAGAATACTATACACGTTCTACATATTTTCATTGCCTTTCCTCCAAGTTCTACTACAGTATACTTGGTATTTAGTATTTAGTAGGTTCTACGTGGAAAATTGTGCATGACATTTTTTGTTTTGTACTTGTTGTATTGTGTGTGTGCCTTCATCTTGATTCATTCCTTCAATTCACTGACCATTGAAATAAAAAAATATGACTAAGTGTGCCTATTATATTATTGTAGATATTTGACACAGAAGACGGAGCACAGGACACAAAAAATGCTTTTGACTCTGTTTTCCTCGAACCTGACCATCACAATCCCATCATGAACCTCTATGTGCCTAGTGCCTAGTCCATACCATAGTCAATAGAGTTACATTTATTTTATCCTCAATCTAAAAATATAGTATGTTCGGTGCATTGCACTTGAATTTCAAATCTTGAATCTCGAATCTAGAGCTATCCAAAATCGGCACGATGTTATGATTTTATTCAGAAGCAAATGGGAAGTTTGATGTTTGATGCTGTCAAACTTCAATATAAAATGTGAAGTATCTTTAATCTCCTTTATGATAATATACATATATATCCTCTGATATCCTTTTGAGATGCATAAAATAAA
The DNA here is from genome assembly GCA_019776565.1 of Sminthurinus signatus. NCBI lineage: Eukaryota > Metazoa > Arthropoda > Collembola > Symphypleona > Katiannidae > Sminthurinus > Sminthurinus signatus. Next base: position 23,982 of record JABASP010001832.1, on the reverse strand, counting down.
AAGAAATGGCATAATTATTCACGATGAAGATTTTAAAAAGTATAAAAAAAGGGAAGGAGGAGAAAATATCAAAAAAGACAATTACAATCACAATAGCAATCAGTAGAGACTCGACGCTTGACGCTCGACACTCAAAACTCGAGACTCGAGACACACTCCTCATTTTTTTTTGCAGTAGTTGGCCCATTTTAAATTTAATTTTATATAAGAAGATGCTCATTTCTTTGTCTGTCTTGAACTGCCCATTACTAAATACTAAATACTTGCTTGTTGCTGCTACTCACTCTCTTCGCTAGTGAAAAAAATCAGAGTTGAGTGAGAGGTAAGCAATTTGCATAAACACTTATGCAAAAACAAAATGTCTATGAATATGTAGATATATATGTACAAAATGCACATTATATATATGATAAAATAAAAGTAGTTCGTTCGTCATTCGTCGTTTGCCGTTTTCGTGCTCTCTTCTGTAATATAGTTTATATGTGTGCATGGATCTGATGATAAGTAATAATAATAAGTATGTACTTTTCCTTGTCTCTTTCATTCGTTACACAAAGTTACCTACTTGTTCAAAAATCACGATTTTCACTTTGTCCTTTTCTTCTTCTATTATCTATTATTGTTACTACAATTGCCACTGCTGTACAATCTTCTTTTAGGTAGTTGGATGGATGGACGAGACAAGACGAATTGACGAGATCCAAGTCAAAGATAGAGGAAGATGGAAAAAAATAATTTGAGAGCGAGAGGGAAAGAGAGGAAAAAAACCTACTCAGTACTCAAAACTCAAAAGTCTCATCATTCTCTCTTTCTTTCTCTTTGGAAAATAGAATCTCTTTGCAATTTACAATACACTATAGACATTGCACATTGTCCTTTACACACTATACACTGTACAGTAGTCAATGAGAATTTTGAAATGGAACATAAAACATAAAGCACGAGAGATAGACATGATGATGGGATTTTCATTTGCATTTGAATTTGCATTTGCATTTTTGTACAAACTACAAACTAAGCACCCACTCAAAACTCAAAACAAATTACCTCCTTCTGTTTATTGCATATATAGCATATAGATAATAGATATACAATACACAATACAATATAGTATAAGAAATGCATAACTTATGAGCACAGTATTAATTTTTTGTGCAAAATATCTTCTAAACTTCATTATTATTATTATTATCATCTGCTTCGTCTTCCTCAATCTGCCACTGCCACTTGAAGTTTAGATGGATGGTCAACCAACTCCTGTCACTACACCCTACACACTACTACGAAATACGAACTAGACAAAAGCCAAACCTGTGCAGTGTAAAAGTGAAAAGGTATAGATTAAGAAATGAAAGAGAGAATTAACATGATGCGTCAGCCGGAGGAAAAGCTAAGCACAGCTAATATATTTTCAACAGATTTTAATGAAATAAATATTCAAGAATGTACTAAAAAAAAGGTTTATTCTACGGATTATGTCAACTTTTGTTTTATACTTAACTTTACTTTATTATGTTTGTGGATTTTAAATCTCAGGAAACAGGTATTTTTTATGTCACATTTGGTTTTGGTTTTGGTTAGACTTTAATATATTTAGAATTTAGAATCCAGAATCTAAAAGTTGAAACGTCTGATACGCCGATAAACAAATACTACGTATCATGATTCATGGTTCATGATAAGTCTGTTTTACTTCATGATATAACATGCCATGTATCATGTTTCCTATTTAATCTTTCAATATTAGATCTCAGTACTCCATACTCTATAGAAAATACAAAGGATTTGGCAAACTTTTATTTGCAGTACATCTTGCATCCTCTTGCTCTTGTTGTTTTAAAGCTCTGAACTGTGCAAAAAATATATGTATATGAGACAGACTGAAGCCAAAATCCTCTCGCTTAATCATCATTCTTCCGTCTGTCCACTCTAAATCTCTTACCGTAACAAGTTTAAAAGTAACAAAAGTAACAAGCTACATTATAAAAATGTACTATGTCTTTCGGCTGTAGTCTGTACTTTTCACAATAAATAAGTTGAAGTACTAACAACAAACACAAAAAAGAGCAGTACAAATCTGTGTGTAAAAATACTTACATTCAAATGTTCGGAGAGAGAGAAAGAGAGAAACTGAGAAAATACATAAAGAAATAAAGACTGGCCAATGCCCAGGGAAACATTTCAGGCATTGAACTTGAAGAATAGAAGAGCATCATCAATTGTATCTGTCCGTTCTCCTTTTTTTTCTTTTCAGTCTTCAACTTTACATTCTACAGTGTAGATTGTAGATTATAGATGCACTATACAGTCTACATTAACAGACCAGAATATGTATCATCTATCACTTAGCAATTGTACAATGTACATTTGGGTACAGGGATATAAATAAAAATAAAAATATAACATGAACCATGTACTTTTATTTTGGATCATGTTGATGGATAGATGTAGAATCTAGAATGTAGACGACCCTAAGTACATATAGGTAGTACTTGTAATTCTTTTCTTTACCCTTTCACATTCTTCACTATTTGAAGGATTGAGGATTGATGAAGCCTTCAATAAAAACAAGGGAAAATTTTTTTTCTGTCTCCTATTACATTAGGAATAAACAATAAATAAGAACACAATCTTTCAAGTCTTTTATATACTTTTATATTTCATAGCATGATGATGATGACTCAATGAGAAATGAGACAGAGACCAAAGAAGAAGAAAAAAAATCAAAGGACTTTTGACTTTTCTTTATGACATCTCAGAATCCGATCAAGTTTTACTTTCCAGGACACTCCCATTTCTCTACCTATATGCATTGAGCAATAGTCAATGGTCAAGTGTTCAAGTGTCAATGTATATTATATGTCTTGTTGGCCACGCACAAAGTAATGATCCGACAACCAACATGTAACAAGAAACCAATGACCAATGATCAACAACCTTTAGAAAAAGGCTAATCTCATAATATTTTCAAGTACATACAAAAAACAAACAAACCAAATCAATTTTTTAATCTATCCATAACTTAGTTTTGTGACATGTTTGATGTATAAATCACAAATTACTAAATTTTATTTTCAATATTTTTAGACCTCGCATGTACATTGTACATATTAAAATTTGCAGGGTTTGCCAAAAGATGCACATTGTAAATTTCATACTGAATTGAAGGAGAAATACTGCATAAAATATTCACGGAAGGTTTATGATCTTGATGTAAAAAAAGTTATTGGTGGAAATAAAAATTGATTCAAATCATTTTGATGAGCCAACTTTGTCTATAAAAATAATGAGAGTCATATAATATATATGTAATATGTATTGTGCACTCTCATATTTATCAGGGGAACAATAACAAAAACAAGAAATCAAGAATGAAGCTACCTTGATTCTAAAAGACATTTATCTATCTATTTATTTATTTATCAAAAGAATAATAATAATTATTATTAATTGGAGGCATAATTCAAAGCACGGATGCCGGAGGATTTTCAGAGCTTGAATTAAAATTTTAACTTGACGTTGGACGCATTGCACAGGTTCACAGTTTAAACAAGTTTATAAATATCATAAAGCTTTAATAAGGGTTATAAACAAAAACCATCAAGTCAAGTCAAGTCAAATCAAATCAAATCTAGTACCTAGTATACAAAGAAAGAAAATTCTGTATAAAACTTTACAACTGGCAGCTGGCATTCCACAAATTTTCTCATTTTTTAAAGCTCATAATGCCAAGAATCCAGAATCAAGAACCAAGAATCAAGAATGAACTTTTAATATGTGATGCATAATAAATAATAATATTATAGAGATTGCATATATTTATGTATATAAAGAGTACATGTTTTATGATATATGTACTAGGCTGAACGTTTTCATCTTGACCAATCTTTTTGCAATAAATGTCCACGCAACTTGCAACACACAATGCAAAATCCGATTTATATCCACAAGTACAAAAGCTAAGTGCTAAGTACTTATTTATGGGAATTTTTTACAAAATGCAAAATGCTTCTGTGTATTGTGCTGAACAAAACTCTTGAGTCTTGAGCAATCATTTCAACAATTTTGTACACATGTAGATAGTGTACATGAAACAAGAATGATGAATACGGAACAAAACGTTCACATAATATTCGGTAATAATTTAAAGAGAGAGAGACAGAGATAGAGATAGAGAGAACTGTCAAAAAAAGGAGTTTGGATGCAGTTAGTATGCCTAAATATACCGCATTGTTGATTGTTGATGAAACCTGAAACCCATGTCGGTTCCTGAGTTTACAATATTGTGCATTAAACATGTACAGTGTACAGTGTACAGATATAATGATGATGAACCGTGTACATATTCGTGTGTGAAAGATTTTTGAGAAGATCCCAGTGACGTTGACACATCGAACATTGACTACAGTCTGTATAGCGTATTCTGTATGCTGTACGGAATTCAGGTTCTTTAGCATTAGTGGTGGGCAATAAAATAAATTGAGTTTCGCAATAATACGAAGACAAAAGATGAAAGGAAAAGACGCCTTGTTTTGTTCCTGTTCTGTCTCTGGACTCTGTAATACTCTCATCCCTCGAAACTATCAGAATTTAGAATCTATACTCTAAACTCTAAACAACCCACCGACCGACCATCGTCCACAGTCCACAGTCTACACAATCACGTTCCAACTCATCCTCACTGCACTGTCGTCGTCATCATCCTTCTAATCATTACAATAACTTTGAAAAGGTATGAGAGTGTAATAAATAGATACTAGTTACTAGATGTACGAATCTACAATATACAGTACAGTATAGAGTATAGAGAATACATTCAGATGGTAGACATTGCCCAGACTCTCATGGCGATGGCAATTACGAGCAAAAACGAACTAACCCTTTTCAATAAATAAAAGTGGTGGTTCCTTCTCTCCATTCTCCCTCTCTTACGCTCCGTGTCTCATGAGCAAAAAGAATGAGACGGGCACAGAGAGAGAGAGAGAGAGATTGAACTTGAGCAACATTCAGAATTTCATCGAGCCGTCGGCCCCTTCTTCACCTTTCATCTTTTCTTATTACATAATGATGCGGAGCTTTTAATAGCTCTTTCAGGATAAAAAGAGGGCCGGCTATTCAAAATTCAAAAGTAACATTCCGTTTTGTGTATGCTTATGCTGGAATCTTCTTTTTTTTCTTTTTGTTCTGCATAAGGCATAAGGACAACTTCATAGAGCTAAATACAACACATATACATGTAATATAATAGAGACGAGAGATACCAGTAATGTTGTTTTCAGATCGTTAATACACAATGGAATGGCCAAAGAAAAATATTTAACTGGATATTTACTGGATCCGGTTTTTGAATCTTGCTGTTTCAAAAGTTTTTTCTCTTTTTTTACTCTCTTCATTTTGGTCAGCTTTTAGAATTTAGAGAATGTAACGAATGCAAGTTTCACAATTCACAATCCAAAATGTAATGCCATTCTTTTGAGTTTTGAGCTTTGAGCTCGTTGTCTTTATTCTCATTATGATTGTGGCAATGCAGTTTGTAAGTCTGACAAATGGGTTTGAAATTTTTCTACTTTTTCCTCCTCCTTTTTATTATTTACTGGATCTTTCTTCTTCTACTTCTTCTTCTTCTTTTTATTATTATGTTTCAAAGTAGCAAAATAGTAAATCTGAGTAGAACAAAGGGCAATTTTTATAAACTGCTCAGTTTTTACCATTTCACCATTTCACTACTTAGAACTACTGCTTAGATAAGTAGTAGACATAGTATAGTCACCTCATTTACTGTGTCCATGGTACTTGATATTTTATTTCATACAGGGTAAAAAAACATTTGATGCGTTTGTATTGTAGTAATTTATAAAAATACAAAACACTCCACTCTTCAAATCTCTAGATCCTAGATTCTAGACTCTAGACTCTCAAAATCTCAACTGTCAAAATTCCTTCAGTATCACAACTAATATATTATCTGTCATATGTACATAGGTAACTTTTTGTAAGGAGAAAATGGAAATGAAAATCCTTCAGAAAATAAAACTATTTAGTACAATGACTTTCTATGAATATGAAATACGATTGTGTATATAATGTAGTGATAATACTTAAACGGAGGAAATGCATCAAGTTGAGGATTACACAGAGAAAAAAAAGCTTTCAACTTTTGCTTTTATTTCACCCCTTTATACTTTTATTTCTGTGTCTTTTTTCTATTCGGGTGTGAAAAATTAATGGTGAACAGTGTATATATAGTGTACACATTTTATTCTACATGGATAAATGTGGTGAGTTTAGAGTTTAGAGCTTAGGAAAAAGGGATGGGATAAAAATGAAATCAAATCAAGTGCAGTGTATCAGAACAACCAATGATTTTAAATTTGTCAAGGATGTAAAACCGAAACCGGAAACATGGACGAAATACATGAAATCTAAAACATTAAATAACTACAATACAACCCAATACTTTTCCTCTCTTTCTAAATAGTTATACAATACACGATATACAATTTGTACCAACTATTTCAAGTAGTTCATTTAACATGTACATACAAAAGTTTATAAAAAAATTGGATTGGATTGATTTTATTTTGTGTTCAACTAAACGGAACTGTATACTGTATATTCGTGTAAAAGTAGTAAGACGTTTGAACTGAACTGAAGTTTAGATGATCTTTGATGTCGCCCTTAGGTTATAGATAGATATTTGTTATTTGTGCATTTTGTCTCTAATGTTCAAGGTGTATTATTATTAGTTCTAAAAAAATACCTCCTTTTACATCGTTTAGCCTGTACTCTGTACACTGTACACTGTACTTTACATTGTACAGATATATAAATTGAGAAACCTTTGCCTTCACCTTTGAAGTGGTCGAGCACGCAAGCACAAGATTATTCACATTAAAGTTCATGCTTTTTCGAGTTTGGAGGGGATACACACAAACACACACACACACTAATGTATACTTTAGCTGACATAAAGAGAGAGAGGATGTATAATTTAAAAAGAACAATTACAACAACAATATGTACCCTCAAAATCCCTGCCGGTGGTTCACATATAGATGCTCGAGAGTTTCGAGCATCCCTCTTCACTCTTCCCTCTATATCCTCCATCCACTCGACTCCATAACGAATCCCAAAATTATCACGACCAAGAAGAATAACAAACTCATTTTTAAATCAGACCAAGATGAACACATTATGAGATACCACAGCAAAATGAAAACAAAAGGTTTTTTTTAACATTTATTTTCTCCTGAAGAAAACAAAAATGCACAAAACCAAAACTCTGTGTCTAGAGTCTAGGGTCTAGACGGGAGAAGATAACATGTAAAAGTGTAGAATTTAAATATTTTTCAATGTCAATCAAAATTCTCCAGGTATAAAAAAGACTAAATGGTTGAATCTAAAGGTATTTATTTCATTTAGGTATGATACAAAAAACTAATAAAAACATTGTACAAAGTACAAAGATAAATTAATTTCAAATATTTAATGCACATATTCAATTCTTGATCCGAAAAGCATATAAATGCATTTTACCCTTTTGCTCTCTGATGGTAGATTTTATACAGCAAATATGAACACACACAAAACTTCTACAACTTAAAAACTCTAATCGTGTGTACATTGTACAGTGTACACATAGTTATAAAATGTCTAGATTTTTTTTCTTGATGATGGATGATGAAATGGGTACATTTTGAAAATATAAAATATGTGCATGTGTATATAAAGTATAAACGAAAGGGTTCAGGTGCAACTCTAACTCGGACGTATCAAAAATCAAAAGCATGACATGAGTGAGTTTAAGTTGTGAGCGTGAGTTGTGAGTTGGATCCTGGTTGTGTTTACCATCTTGCTTGAGGTTCAAATTCAAATCCAACAAAAACAGCAACAGCATCCTCTTGGTCAATTTTTTTTTCTTTGTTCAAGCCTTTTTCTACTCTTGACTTTATCATGCATCATGCGCGATACGCGGTTCTAGATTCTCTCGTGAAAAACCACCATAGTCTTATCAGTATTCTTCTTTTTACTATTATTACGATACTACAGCCTACAAACAACGATGCGCTTACATTTCACATTGAAACATGTAATCTGTTTGCTCTACGGATGAAATGATGAATTTCCCTCGGCTACTAATTGTAAGATATGCGTCTTCCATCTTTACAATAGTTGTAAAACGTGTGCATTTTACATTTTACACTGTACACGTTATTTAAAGTCCAAGCTTGAAGTTTGCTATCACATAAAAAATATTGTGGCTTGCACATACACGGAATGATATTCAAAATATCTGAAATCTAAAATCTGAATATTTTTACTTCTGGGCAACGTAATACAAAATACAAACCAAACCCAAACACCCTCAAGATGACCATTTTGATCGTAGTCTCATCATGTCTCATGTCTGATATCTGATGTAGATATACTTAGACACGATTAGTATCATCATGCTCAAAAAACCTCAACCATCAACCATATCACAGTGTGTGCATCACACATTACACATTAAGCGTTTTTACACTACTGTAGTTGAAATACTAATACGCAAATTTTTCTACAGTGAGCAACAGCTCATAGTCGAATGAATCTCAACTTTTGAGACAATCGGACAAGTTTACCGACTGAAATTTTCATGTACAGTCGCTCCCAGAACTCATAATTTATAATAATATACAATGTACAGTGTACACAATACCATACATAATGCATAATACAGGAAAGTTTGAATTCTGAAGCGGTTATATTCTTCTTGGAATAAATATTCATACAAATTTTTATAGTCAAAATGAGACTTTTTTTCTTATCTAACAATGGAACAAACCATCTTCTGTATATATAATATACATGTACATTTTCAAAATCTGCAATACTTTTGTATTTACTGAAGAGGTAGTAGACAGTAGACAGTCCAAAAGTTTAACTTAAAGATGTCTAATGTCTAAGACAGTGAAAACAAATTTTTATGCATGTTTTCATGTTCAAGTTGAAGTGAGCACGATGTACTGGCATGTACCTTGGACTATAAAGTGCAAAATGCTGAATGTTGAATGCTGAATGGACGTTCCGCTTCCTATCGTCGACAAATTTGCAATGCATGCTGTATATAGACATTTCATTTAATTCATTGGATATATAACGGCAAGACCGTAATCACACGTCAAAATTCGGTACGGATCGTTTAATATCCTTCTTCATCTTCCTCTTCTTCTCATCATACTTTATACTTTATCCTCAGCATGTGCTTAAGAAAGTACAATTTACAAGTACAAGTACTTCAAGTACATTAAACCTACCGCTATGGGTGAGCGGAAACCAAGAAAATTAGTAGTGTTAAAAATCTAGGAGGAGGAGGAATATATTACGCATCATACATAGTGTGTAGTGTTAAAGCCTTCCTCATTCGTAATAAAATGCGGAGACTTCCTCAATGATTACAAGATGATGATCATGATGAAGAAGATGAAGTCAAAGTAGTATAAGTATAAAGAAGATAAGGATGAAAATGAGGATGCAATTGAGGATTGTCTAATTGGAAATTCAAAATTTGAATTCAAATGCAGAGTATGTAGTATAATATGACACATATAGTATACAGTACACAAAATACAGTAATTATTATTATTAACATGATTATTCTTTTGCTGGAAGGCTACCGCATACCTTTCCATTTAATCAGTATCAGTATAGTTTACAATAATAATAACAAGAATATCATATTCATATGGATGTAGGACAAATTTTTTTTCTGCCTTTAGAGCTGGAGGCATAGTTATTGTCATAAATTCCTGTCACCCATTAACAATTTTCACCGCATTCCTTTTCCTACACCATCGGATTTTGGTGTGTCCAATCATTCGTACCACATGTATTTTGTATACTCTTGAGTCTTTTGAGTCTTGAATATTATATATTTTATGATTTCATTAAATGTCAAATACTAAATACCAAAATAATGAAAATAATGAAAATTGTAGGTTGTTCTATCTATTAGCAAAATCTCTTTAAACTTTAAAGATTTTTTGAGCATGTAACTAAAAAAAAACCTTTAAACTTCCACAGTTAAATAACAGTTTTAGACTGTAAGAGGTAAAACTTATGTCTTCCCTCTATAATGTGTGTATATTGTATACTGCATAGCATATCTGTACATAGAAACAGAGTTTGAACGTAATCTAATGTGAACAATTAGAAGAATTACACATGTGTGCAAAGTGCACACAGAGTAAATTTTTAAGAACTCTTCAATGATTTCCTTCTTCTCATCCTTTTCTGTACTACAATCCAAACTCTATATTATGTATACACATAACACATAATACACATGATATTCATCATGTGAGCAGAAAAAAGTACACCATATATTTATTTTAACGGTGTCTGTTCTATAGTTCTACGGGAAAAGGTGTTGGGTCAATAAGTAAGGAGCAATTATAATGATCATAATTTGTGTTATTACTCCAAATAATTATATAACACTTGAGACGCATATAGTATATGTATAATAGAAGATATGCACACATGCAAGTAACCAAGAAAATATCTGGTTTTTATAAACTGAAATAATTTTTAGTGAAAATATTTGCAGTCTACATTTTGTACATTGTATTTTTTGCACGGATTATTTTATTGTAGCACTAAAAGTATGTATTTTAATTGACAAAGTATTTTATAATATTGTAAACTTACAATACGTAATGTGTAGTATTTGTAATTTGTAATGCACAATGCACGTAGTATATTATATGTACATTCTATACTATGTGATATACCTGTTATATTATAAAGTCATTATGAAAGGTAAAGCAAACGGTTGTTTACAATTACAAATTCATGTGGATTGTGGACTGTGGATTGATGAACATAACATGGCCCAACATAATAATAATAAACATAGAAGAACAGAATGTTTTAATAACATCCGCGAACGTGCTGTTCATTTTTTTGCATTCAAGAAAACAAGAAAGCCTTTTTCTTCTTGAGTAGACAAAATATTAGCAAATTACAAATGTGAGTAGTTTTACGGAAAAAATACAGTTTCTTAGGTACGGTTTAGGTTAGAAAGAACATCTTTAAGCCAAAAACCAAGGAGTTTGGACACTTTAAGCTGGGAGCTTATCCGTTGAATCCACCAAAAAAATGGAAAAAATGTCCGTTTAAGTTTTACATTCGTACATGTACTATGTACAACGCAAAGTGCACAGTGTGAGTACAGATAATACTATTATTTTGAATGCAGACACTAGACACCTTTAATTTAAAACGGACGCGTGTTTCTCCATCATTTAATTTTTCTCAAGCCTTTCGCTTCATAATATACATTCTACATTCTACAATCATGCAAACAAGCATGCAATACACAGGACACAGGAAAATGAGCATGTGAGACACAACGAGCAAATTTCGGCTCCAACTCCACAAACTCGCAGCATAAGTAATCACATAAACAGCACAAACAGTTTTGAATGATTTTAATTACATGACCGTCAAAAAATTGTAGAAAAAATCCACAACAACTACAGTTTTGTCAGTATTATTATAGCATAATATTTTACACAGTAGGTAAAGCTACTTATGTATTATGTACTGTGTGTAGTGTGTACAGTGTACAGTATTACTACATATTCTGACCACAGCACAGGGAGAAGGGAGAGTTGGAGTAAATATATACATGGATGGGCACACATCACACATCACACATGTATCTGGTAAATGGTAAACCAGTGCAATTTGGAATTAGGAATTGGAATCGTGGGTAAAATGATGGGAAGACAGGGTTTAAAGTTAAAAAGAACCCTCATTTTTTCCATGTATTTCTATAATGTAAAAAACTGTTGACTCCTCACTCCCAACTCACAACAAAAGTTGTGTGTAAATTCTATAGTTGATAGTTGGCCACTGTGTATACACATTACATATGAGAGGCACGTAATACAGATAGAGATTATTATTATTAGGGGTTTCCACAGTATGGACGTACCGACATAAAACATGTACCAAAATGACTTGTGTTCGTCGCCACGTGAGTATACATGTACAAAAGATACAAGGCAGTGAAAATGCAAGGATTCAGGATTTACATTTTTACCATTGAGAGTGTTTAGTATGTATAATGTATAATATTATGGAATGGGCAACGAATGACTAGAAGCTAGAAACGTACCTCAACGTTAATTCCCTCAAGACATGAATTTCCGCCCTGGTCAAACTTACAAATCAAACTGTCAGTTTCTTCGTTCTCATGTATTAAGGCAAAGCTCGTAAGGTATTCTGTATGCAGTAACTGTATTAATATTATAAATTCTGGACAACTCACTTATTACATTTGTCCTTTGTACTACGGACAACGGACCTCGGACATTGCATATTATGTTCACATTGATTTTTTTTGCCGAGTCCATGAAATATACATATTATAATGATTACTTAGCCGTTTTTCCTTCATTCTTCTTCTCCTTTTATCTTTTATAATATGTATTTCGGTTTTGGATTCCGATTCATATTAATGAAACACATTTGTTTTGATGAAAAACGGACTAAAAATAGTTTGCAAATTAAATGACAATACATCGATAGTGCATTCTGAGTACTGACTTTGTCTATGGGAAACGCCATGTGTCATGTTCATGTGTACAGACTACAGAGTATAGAGTGGAGAGTGCAAATGCGTGCAAAAATTGAGAAAAGACAGATGTGCACCGAAACCAAAATAATGAGATGGTTGGAAAGCACGATAGCGGAAACATGTATCAGGTTGAAGATTTGAAAATATAAACGAATACATAAAGACTTGCAAGCCTTGACCATGGCCGAAAAAAGAATGAAAAAAAAAGATTGTCAGTTGTCAGTTGTGAGTTGCTGCTGTTATTTTTTTGCTATTTATAGACTAACCAATTGGAAAATGGATTGGATTGGATTGCGTATTGATCGGCAAACAACTGAACTGATGAGACAAAACACAAAGAAACGGAGACAGCTGTGTTTCATTTACATAGATATATAGTAAGGAAGATGGGACGGAATGACACAGACAAAGTAGAAAAATCCATGCATCTCTTATATATCTTACTAAACATAAGATGACGACAATAGTATCAAGAAGATATTCAATGTCAACTTATTCGTGCTATCTCTTTCCTCATTAAAATGTAAAAGATGTTCATGGTCAATTCAGTTTAATATGATGGAGGTTAAAATTTATACAAGTTTGAAGATGTACAGTGTAAACAATTTGATATCAAGTATTTTTTCCAAATTTCCTCCTAAACTCCAACTTTTGACTACCTCAATCATTTATACACGACAAATATTTTTGTACTTTGTACACCGCCATTAATCATGATTAAAATTAAAATCCGAATATTAAATCCCAAGTAGAAAACAAACCTTACTTTTTTATACCTTGGTCCATGCAACAAGGAGCAAAGGCATTTCTGTCGTCTGCGTATGTATGTTTAATAATTTATAATTTTTCAAAATATTGCATGTTTGTAGGTTTTGTAAAAGTATTACGTATATCGTATATATATGTATTTTACAAGTCTTTGTACTTTTTTGTAATATTGTCTAGTTTGTTATTGTGTAAAATTATATAGTTTTTTGTTTTGTTTTGTTCTTTTTTGTTCCATCCAAGTAATAATAATGTTTTTATGTGTACTTTAACCACAAAACTATTAGAAGCCGCATATTACGTGATTATATAAGTTGATATTTTACCCTATGAGCATTATTATTTTGTTCTTTTTCATCATCATTACACATACTATTTGTTGCCTTTTTTATTGTTTTTTTTCTCCAATAAACGTGACAGCTCTATGGATTACGGATGCTGTGTGCTGTATTACAGGTTGTAAGTTGCAAGTATATTCTCTACTGTTGCATGATGAAGGAATGGTTAAATGAACAATTTACACTAAAGTTCATTCCAGTTTCCATTATAAATGATTTCATTGCTACTATTTACTATTATGATATTCTTCCTCCTTTTTTATTTCTTATTGTATTGTGTATATTGTATAAGTAGAACGTAGGTTCCTCATGTACAACTAAGGTAAAACTATATTGATGTAAATAGTTGTACGGTGAGTCAAGTTTACGTCTAGTGTACAAAATACAACAGAAATCATAAAAAATAAAATAGTAAAGTAATAAATGCAAAACAATAATAATAATAATAATGGGATATTTCTTTGTTTATGAGCTTTATTAGCAATTTAAAATATTGAAATTAATTCCTGGAAACTGGAAACTACAAACATACATTTCATGTTTCATGTCATGTTCCCTGTTCACTATTCACATCTCCTATGGAATATTTTAAATTATAAAATTATTCTGCATGACTGCATCCATTTGATATTTTCTTTGCATGTTTTATGCGAATCGCATAATTTAATGCGATGCGATGCGATACTTTTCTACTGATATTAATAATAATACTAAGAATAATAGTACTAATGGTGATGGATCCTGGATACGAAGAATCTTTTCTATTCCCATTCTAATATATGCCAAAATAAGACATGAATGCATCATACATCATCATACTTCTTCTTTTTTCTTATACGCTTCAACTCATTAATTTTATCTGCAGTTTTTTAAATATTTTCCTCCTTACTAAAACACTTCTGTGCATAGAGCATAGTGTAATAATTATAATAACTTTTCAGTAATCCTCTGTGTTTTAAACATTCCTATTTTGCACCTTTTTTCAAAGATGGAGGATAGACCGGATGACTCAAGCTGGATTGTATAGATTTAATATGAATTTCTATTACAATCTTATTCATGAAGTTTGAGTCAGAATTCAGAATTCTAAAGCCAAAAGCCTGAGCGTGTAATAGGAAATTCAAAACTCTTAAACTGGTATAATCTGTGCACGAAATCAAAATTCACAACTTTATGTATTATATTATATGTGTTGCAGTTTCAATTTTACACGTTTACAATTTACCATAATATACAAAGTTGTTTAAGAATATTGGATATTGGCTATTGTCGAATCGATGCGTAATACTTAACAACAAATGCTAATACAAATGTAGAATGACGTGTACACTTTCAAGTGCACTTGTACGTAAAACCATGATATAATAATCTATCTCATTTCTTAGATCTGGATAATTCGTTGTTTAAGAAAAATGTTTCAAATACATTCAATATTCATTGTACAACAAAAGCAAAAGGTAAAAGAGCCATGTTTGTGTGTGAATGCCATTACCAGGCACGTATTTATGTAAATCTAATATTTATCTGCATGCACACGTTTCTCCACTGACGTTGAGACAGTATCAGTGTCAGGAGCCAGGCACTAACTTATATCAAGAAATACCTATACCGAAATTCAATAGAAAACAGGATACGAATAGGAATATATTATTATAATATGTGAACAGTTACTGCAGAATACTATTACAACTAACTTTGGTTATTTCATCGTCAAACCAATTTTAGCTGGATTCACATAATTAATGCTGATACAAATTACAAATTATAAGTTATTGCAGTTTGGGTTATGAAACTATTACATATTATGTAACATGTACTATTGAATGGATGGATGCATCTGGTGGTATTTTCTGTGTTTTTTTTTATTCCATACTAAAAATTAAACAGATGTAAACAGCTTTAAAATTATACAAGTGTAAAGAGCTTATATTTCCTCCATAGTATAATTTATAATGTGATCAGAAATAGTAAATATACACAAATAAATACAGTGTATGTAACATTGAAGATTGAAGAGTGTGCAGTTAATCAAGTATATGACAAGACAGCATCAACACGATGCCGGTTGTCTGTTCGTACAGATCTATAGATCGATTAATCTCTTTCTGAGTTCTAGTATATGAATCTACAATATACAATCCAATACATCTCTTCCCTTTTCCATCATTATGACTATAATAATAATCTACAATATACACCTGCTTCAGTTCATTCCTTGGTTTTGTCATTGTCGAATGAATGAAGGGCAAACCCAGAGGTAAACGCCAAGCAACAACATGTACAATTTACTCTGGTGTACTCAGTATTGAGTATTGAGCCGCAGTCATCATCATGTAAACAAACAAGGAAAAATGAAATACGTATAAAGTATAAAACTTATCCTAGGTGAACCAGTCAATTTTAAATTTTACCTCTAGCCAATATTATATATTACATTCGCTCTATATGTATACGTTTTCATCCGATCAAATACCAAGAGGAGACAAAAATGATGACTCGCTGCGGTAGTTGTTTGTGGTTATTCCAATGTAATTTACAACGTCATTATCGTGGCACTCAACAATTTTGTCAAGAGAAGAGACTACGTAATATATTTAATATATAATATATAATGTATCCCATCCATCCATAAATATAAAAAAATTCACACGAAATATTGTAGATATTTAAAAGTAAGGAACAAGGTACAAAATATTTGATTGATTTTTCCTCTACTCAAATAACTCAAGAGTAGCAAGCCAAAGTCAAAGCCAAAACCAAAGGAGAATTCCAGGGAGAAACTTGTTAATTCACTTTTAAATGCTACAATCAACAATCTCCCTTGCTCAATGAAACAATTAGATAATAATTGTTATATGTATATATATATGTAAGGCTTGAGATTCGAGATGGTGAAAAATAATATGATTATTAACACGCAATAGTATTATTTTCCATTGCATAGCATTGTCATTGCAATCGACAATTGACTCTTTTTTTTGCTCCCTACAGCAAAAGCATTTATATATTTTAGTTTTTTTACGTTTTAAGTTCATTTTTCATTCTATCTACAAGATTCAAGTTATTTGAGCTGTGGATGTTAAAAGGGGCAATTGTAGACTGTAACTCGTAAATGATGAAGAAAAATGAAACGTGTGTGTTTGTGTGTGGGTAAGGAAAAAAGTAAATTGATAATAAATGAAGAAAAATAAGCGGTTGTATAAACTAGTAAAGTACAGAGGAATAAATATAATACATACAATAAATGACGAAAAATTGTTGAAATTGTTTAGAATTACGTAAAAAGGCTTGTTTGCAGATTTTATGTGATGTTCACGAACAACGAACCAACAAACGAATGACGAATGAAATATAAGTACTTACATAGATGTAATAACTACAGTCTACAGTACGTGTGTATATTGTGTATTGTGAATTGGGTATTCGGTAGATGTGTGTAAATCCTTTTCACCAGAAAGGTTGAAACGATATGTGTACAATTAGATGGAGATGGAAATTATTTATTGTTTTATATTTCATTGACAGATGTTGAATCATGTTCAAGTTGAAAATAACAAGAAGAACAATAATAATTATTATTATAGAAAATTTACCTTTTTACTTTTTATACTCAAAACTTGAGTGTGTTTGAAATATTATTGATGGAATTGCAAAATATTTTTCATTTTTTACATCCCATCCCTCTTTGTTTTTCTGTATTTTGTACTCTCTATTACTCTCAATTCTCAATTCACAGTACATATTGAATATTGACGTATCATTATTTATTATTATTATCATCATCATTATTATGTATGAAGAATAATATTTCTGAAGGACTTCCCATGTAGCCTTTTTTGTATATACTAAATACTCAGATACAAGTCGTTATGTGATGTTCCATTCTATTTCATTTTTGTTGTTGGTTGTTCATTTACTCCTTGCTGCATCTTCTCAAGTCCATCCATGTACCATGTACATATCATGAAGATCTAACTAATTAGCTTCCCTTTCAATTCTCCACATATGTAGGTACATGTGAAAGTGGGTGTATGGAATATGGAAAATGGAAGGTGTACAGTGTACATTGATGAATGATTCAATGATTCAAATATTATTTTGTAAACAGAGAGAGATTTCAATCGACCTTCGTAAATATTGGTCGATGTATATCAGTGCAAGTGAATCAGAGAAACATCAATATACAGGTTACAGTTTATTAGTTATGACATAAAAGTCGCATGTATTGTTAATTGTACATTATTTAATTATTCATTTTACATTTTAGTGGGTGTTTTTAATTTCATTTCTTTTCATTTGTATTCAACTCTCACATTTTTACAAACTGCATTAATTAAATAACAGTACAGAAACAATAAACAGCATATTATACTGTCATATTGTCATATTTTGAACTAATTAAATAATCAGCATAGTAATATCGAGAGATTCTGTAACACTCTGCTTCTTCACTACTACTACTTCATCATCATCATCCCCGTGGATGTGTAATATAGGATATAGACAAACTATATTGATTGGATTGAATTGGAATTTTACTAGCATGAATAATGAATAGTCTGTATTCTGTTTTGTGCTTAATGAAGCAGTAACAAGGAAAACAAGGAGATTTATTTCAGCTTCATTTATTAAGTATAAATTATAATACATCCTGACTGATGAGATGACTTCTTTTTTGCGACACATACTGCATATTTTATCAGTTATTACCGTGATTATGATTAGTGTCAAAACTAATGACCTAGTTAAGTACAGTTGGTTGCTCAAAATGATATTATATTACACGATATTATACTTTACAACATGCAATATATGAAATATAAATATTTATAATATGCTACACACTGCATAGAACTTGGGATATGTTCAAGTTGAAACAACAGAAAAATATTCAGATACCGCTTACTCTCATTCCTCTCTCTCTCTCTCTCCCTGACTTTTATTTTAATGTATGTATGGAGAGCCTGGAATTCTAAAAGGATGAGAGGAAGAACAAGTATCAAATCAACCATCAGTGTACAGTAAGTTGACATGTAGAAGCCATATATATCATATATTACTTACTCAAATGTCACTCTAAGTAGCAAAATCATCGATGATGAGCTAAAGTGTAGCTATAATGTCTAGAGTCTAGAGTGTAGAATATAATAAAGACATGATGAATATTTATAAGCATTGGTGTTGGAACTGTTGGAATCAGGTCATCCCTCCATAATTGATGCATACATCTATCTTATGTCTTATGTATAGACACTAGATATTCTATAGTTTTGATTTTTGATCCACCGGTAATTAAATTTTGCTTCACTTGACTGAAACGACGACTTGGAACTTGGATAAGGACATCAATGTATGAAATGTATGAACTATGAATATGTATCATACATTATACAATGTAATACACATGTTGTATGAATAAAATTCCACACCATGCACTATAGACTTTAGAATTCAGAATATGATAGCATTTTAAATGGCTTGTAATTTGTTGTACCTTTAAAATGTACACTGTTCACAGTTTATATTTTATATTACATAGTACTAATGGAGAATATGGACAAGTTGAAACCATAAAAGCACTTTGAATACTTGATAACTTCCATCAAGATATAACAGTATCCGACAATTTAAATGTGTCTCTTCAGCGGAAATAAGTTTTATCCACCTCTTCTTCTCTGTCCTCTGTCCTGTGTAATTCAATCCACAGTTTCTTCATAGATCGGTATTTGTGTACCGTGCACATTAGACGGTTGAAGTTGACATTGATGTTAAAGCTCAACCTTTACCTTAGTACACAATTTCCTTATTCTTTCTGGGTATATAAACTTTACAACTTTTGACACATATCTTGTAGAAGCCGGTGTAAAATTACAGTATAAGGAATTCCAATCCCAATTTACACGTATGACACATGACATATGACAAAAGTGGCTGATGGTAAAAACGGACTTTTGAAATAAGGGAAGGAAAAATATTTCCTCCCCAAGTTTGATACAAAACATTCAATTTAGAAACCAGAAATCTCAATAATACTTATAATTCATTTCAAATTTCAAAATTGTGAATAAATGGTTCTGATCCTCAAAAAACTTTGTGTGAATGAGAATGTCACTTTATTCACGACTCCCAAGTGTATTATGTTCAAAGTCCCAAGTTCTACGTACACTTGTTTTTTTCTTCTAAGACGCCGTTTAAGCATAGTCAATGTAATTCCCAAGAATTCCCAAGAATTTTTACCTTCATTCAGCAAAGAAATGTCATAAGGTCCGTATAGAAGCCGATCGTAAAATGTTTATAAAGATTATTTATTATCAACCCCATACATTCATAGTCCATACTCCATACCCCATACATGTGTGTAGACATAAAATTGGCTGTAAAATAGAAACTATTCTTGGATGAGAACATGTGCAATGTGCTTGCATGTGGGTGGACATTGTTGAGCTAAGGTCCATAAGGTCCTCGGGTTCTTTCTTTCATTCTTTATGTCTGTCTGTAAAGCCATTATGATGACCCACGTTTTTTTTTCAATGGTTTCACATAGCTTTAAAAAAAGGTCCACCATCAACCATCAACATCAACCATCGACCATCACACACAGCCGGAAGCAGGTGTTTTCAGAAGCACTGTCTTCTCCATTTTAGTAAATGGTAGTGGTGAGAATCATCATACAGGTAGTTATAGAGTGTGTATTTGATTGTGTATACATGTTTTCCCTCTTCCCTGTGTATCAAAAGAGAATGCCTACGCACAAACAGCAAAATAGTATAGAGTAGAGAGCATGGACAGTAGAGTTAACTCAATCCGTAGTAAATACGGCGACAATTGCGTATCAAATATCTATAACATGATTACCTTGTGTATTTTATATTCTCGTGAAGGTGGTAGTGGTATTTATTTCTTATTGAAAATTTTAATGTTTAGTATACTTAGTATTTTGTACAAAGTTCTGCCAAGAGTCGTAGTAAAAAAAAGGATAGAAAAGAGAGGAACGAATGTTATTTGACTGTGGTAATGATGCCCTACTGTACGGACAAAAGCAAAAGACCTGCCTGCCTGTGAGACCAGAGACCAAGTATTTACCAAGTCTACATAAACATTTTTAACAGAATAAACAGTGTACTGCACTTATAAACAGAAACCAGTGTAAAATGAACAACAAAGCGAGGGAGAGAGACAAATGTTGACTTTGCAGTCGCTCCACTCTCCAAACAATTCCAATTTCTGCTCTAAATACTGTCTTTTCTACGACAAAAATTACCTATTCTGTGCTCACAGTACACAGTACAACTCGTCTCAGACATGGTATAATATTCTCTCTCTCTCTCTCTCTCTCGTCTATTCATTTTGAAAATAACAATGTCCAATGACAAAAGACCAAAAGAAATCTCCACAATGAAAAATACACAAACAGACAGACAAATCGAAATTCACTAATAATTTTACCTTAGAGTTTCTTTAAAGTCTTCACCTTGAGTTTAATTTCATCCTTTTCAATCTCAAAACTCAAAGCTCAAAACGGTTTCATCTATTTGTATTTTCAACGATTGTCATTTATAGTGATTGTACAGTCAACATTTAAGATATGCTGATATCAATCTATTGATCTTGGCAATCTGTAATACAAGAGTTAAGTTTAAATGCATCCTGAACATAATAATAATTCAAGATCCAAGACATTTTTTTAAGGGTGACAACCATCTAGGCTAGTTACATACAGTTTTTCTTTTCTACTCAAGATTCAAGATTAAAGACTCAAGTCTCAATGAGCGAACAAAGCAAGAATCAACAATATACAGTATACAGTTACTGATACGAAAAGGATCACACAATGATGATTATATAATGTGTAACAACGACACAATGACACCGTGATCAAAACTGTAACACTAAGTGCAATCTTTTTTATAGCTGGATCTCTCTGTACAGTTTTCACCTTAAATCTATTCCTGTATAATGATTAAATTGCCATGTGACAGCGTCTCAGCTCCGCTTAGCTCAGTTGGACAAAAATATATCTACTCTTCTGCTCAGTATCATCTATTATCTATAAAGTATACAGTATACACCGTGTACCAAGTATGAACTTGACTATGCCTATCCTCTTTTTTTTCAAGAGACATTTTCCTTTTTCATATGGTAATTATGATTATGATCAAATATGGAGATTTCATCATACTATGAACTTTACACGTGTAGAGTGTAGACTGTAGAGGCATCCAAGTCAAATTTAACAATCAAAACCATCATCATCCATCAGTTTCAAATGTCAAGATTCAAGACGAGTATGAAAATATAAGATGGATACAATCAAGAATACTTTTTTTTTCTCCAACCAGCAAATGCAAAGACGAGCACAAGAATAATAATAATATAGAGAGAAATGATGATGAAATGTGAATTGTATTCTCTTGTACGTGATACGTAAGCCATTTGTACAGTGTACAAAAATATTTACAGCCCCACGGTGAAGAGTCAGATAAATATATATCTGTAATTCTGCAAATCCTCAAATGACGAATCATTATGCGTGAGCAAGTATGTAATATATTATGTGTATAGTGTATATATATATGTACTTTTTATATCTTTTCATGTATGGACTTGAATAAATAAGAGGGTTTTTTTTCATGTGCAAAACATTGTAATAAATAAACTATTAGCATTTTTGCATAATCGTACAATCACATCTATACAAAATATTATAATAATAATAATATTTATTACTCATACTTTATACTTGATTTGTGAATGCGCATATATCCAAATTCCTTCATTCCTTTCTTGCTATTTTTGGATATTCCATCACCTATTTGTCATTTTGAATACTTCATTAAGTTCAACAATCAACAAGAGTGAAACAACAATGAAAACGTACTTTTTTGCTATTGGACTGGACTGGATACACAATACACACTATACATGGTGTAAAGGACGACATCATAAACTTATAATTTTAATAATGATGAGATGATACACAATACGGAATACGGAACATAAAGAAAAAAAACAGGAGTGTTTTGACCTTGCTAATTGCATAAAAATTCACGCTTTGGCTCACTTTATACTATTTTTTTGTTTTTGTATAGTCTTCAGCTTAATATTATGTGTATTTTGCATAATATTCATTCATATTTTATTTATAGCATTTTTATGACATATAAATACAACTAATTAATTTTTCTTGTCGCGCAATTTGCTTGTTTGTTAGTTTTCATTAGTTTGCTTATGCTTATAATAATACTATATGTGTATCATGAAATATTCAGTATAATGTTTGAAACGTATATGTTTAAAGAATTTGTGTACTTTAACACCTAGTATCTAAATAAATAAACAAATTCATAACTGACAATTTTATGATATGAGTTCTTATGTACGCACAAAAACCAGCCAAAAGCCTAACAATTATGCAAAAATGCACTATACTTAAATACTTAGATGAAAGTAAATAAACAAGTAAAAAAAAGTAAAGCTTACCCGTATTAAAGTAGTAGACATTTCTTTTTCACTCATCATAACTTCAGTTGCACTCATCATAAACTCATTATCATATGAAAATAACACTTTTGAATTAATTAAGTACTCTTCCTTTTCCTTTCCTTTCTGTATATTCTTCCCAGAAGTAGGAATAAAAAACTGTACTCGTTCACTCACAAATTTAAGATTCAAAAAATCAAGAGTAATAGTATAAGAAAATGAAGTGAAACTAAATATTTTTTGTAGTTATTTGTTCACAAAAAACAAGAAACAAATTTCCATGTGGTTCTTGGACAAAAAGAATGACTAATCATAAGTTGAAATTCTTGTGTGAGATAGACTTGAAGTCACCGTAGGATGAAATAACTTGTTTGTCGGTAAAAATCTTCTTTTTCGTTCTTGTGTTTTTTTCTAAATTATCAACACATTCACAAAATACACACACTTTATTTATTATTGTTATGACTGGAAGTTCTTCTTTACACTTGAATGAATATTATACAGAGATAAAGTAAAACGAAAAAATGGAGATGACATAGATGATATTATAGCCACAAAAATTTCACTCCTGTGACTGTACTTGGTCCTTGATATTGAAATAATTCGTATTACGTTTGATTTCGTTGTTGTATAATATTATTTTGTTGTTGTTGTTTCACGTTTTACACACTGTTCAGAGAAGCTCTGTGAGAAACTTTGGGAATATAAAACTGAAGGAGGAAATACACCAAAAGCACGCACAAAGACTCAGAATCAAATTAAAAGTTCCCAGAT
>JABASP010001831.1:0-24966 GCA_019776565.1 Sminthurinus signatus | reverse complement strand
TCGCAGCACCTAATAGTAGCGCCCCTCGTTTGATTTACATGGCGTACATAATAAAGTTTCCAATAGTGTCGCAGCGATACAAAAAGGTAATCTACGGTAGTAAATAATAATGATGTCAGAGTTTGGATTTTTGTGACAAAATCCTGCTCCACAAAAAAACCCAGAGGACAACCAAAGGAAAAAAGCATGTGGTTATGCAATCATGCAAACTTTTTGCTCTGTGCTTTTTCATGTACAAGTCGAGAGAATCATTATCATTAGGAATAAAGTTAAAAGTTAATTAACCCGACAAACGACAAACGACAAATTATAAAGATGACTTTTCCTTTACTTATTGTTTACAATGTGACAAGGAAAAGGATGACAGAAAATGGATTGATTATTGATTAGACGTTGAGAAAAAATTCGTAGATTTCTACTTTATCTTCTAGACTCTAGAGTCTAGACTGGAGATTGAAGGGAAGAATGGGAAGAGAAAAAAAAGAAAGGGTGGAGAAAAGCAAAGACCAAAGAGCAAAGACAAGACGAAGGCGTTGAAAGTTGAAATGACGAAAGGACTAAAGGATGAGGAAATGAAAGTGTCCTGGGAGTAACCAGAAACCAGAAACCAGAGACCAGAGACCAGAGAGATCCGCATTCACATTCACATTGACTGAGTGAAAGAGTGAGTGAATGAAAGGGAGAAAAAAAGGTTAATGGAACAGAGTGGAAAAGGTTCAGGTGAAAATGTCGTAAGATGAGAGAGCAGAAAAAGAAAAAGGAATGAAAGAAGAAAATTTCAGTTTGGTGGGATGATCTGGTGCTGGTTCTGGTTCTGACTTTGACTTTGTATGAAAAACTGAACTGGATCCATTTAGTAAATTGAAAAACGAGATTAGAACAAAGATATCGACGAGTGGAAATGTGGAAATGTTTTTATTTAGGTTATTCCAAATGTCTTGTATTTTGTATCTTGGATCTTTTATTTTGTCACACCTTTCCTTTGAAAGTTGACAGTATAAAGTATAAAGTGTACATAAAAAGAGACCGACGGAAGGAAATAAATGTGTGAGCGGATACTGGAGGATACTATCAAAAAAGGCCAAAGTGTTTGAATTCCATTTCTCTATTATCTATTCTACAATGTACAAGCTTTGAACTGAACTGAACCTTGGAATTTGTTATTTGGAATTTGGAATTCCTATTTGAAATTTTATCTTCAACCTTTGTTTATCTTTTCCTGTGTATTTTGTCTTTTGTTTTTGTCCTCCTTCTTTTCTTTCTTTCTTTCTTTCCTTGTTTTCACCTTTACCCTTATCTTTCTTATCTTTTGTGATCTGTTTTTGTATTTGTATTTGTATCTTTATCTTTATCCTACTTTGGTCTTGTTGTTCCTGGTACTGGTAAAGGTACTCTTGAATATAAAATATCCAAGTCCAAGTCAAAGCCAAAGCCAAAGCCACAAAAACAAACAAACAAAAGTGAGATCAATAATAATAACAATCAAGTTTAAACATAAACCATAAAACTCCTATTTTACACCTCTTTCCTTCTATTCTTTTTCACCCTGTTTTATTACTCTATTTCTTTCCTTTCTTTTTACTTCCACTCCCTTCAACCTTACACTGAAATTCATCAAAATTCATTCAAGGTTTTTTTAAAATTCAAAATCATGACGATTGATAGAATTGGGGGGAAAATAAATACACGTTTTACTTTTTTAAATTTAGAAGGTCATTAAAATAATTAATGGTTCAAAATTCGACTGGAAAAGTAGAGTTTAAAGTTAAAATTGAGTGATGAAAGAGTATGAGAAAATGAGGAAACTCATGAAAAATACTTTACAGTGTATAATTTATAAAAATTAAAAATGTAAACGGTACATGTAGCGTAGATATCCTTGATCCTTGTTTAACTTTATATTGCATGTACTGTATATTATATTGTACATATTCAGGTTTATAAATACCTTAGTCTCCAGTCTCCCGTCTCAGTGCGTTTAATCTCCAGTTGCTTCTATTCTATTCTCCCACTTGACTCTTTACTCTTTGTGTACCTCTTTTTTTCATCTAGTGATAACGTCATTAGTCCTGACTCACTCCCAAACCCAAAGAAAGCAAACCAAAAGAAAGAAAGACAGCAAAGGAAATCAAAGGAAGATGTTCCTGCGCAAGACATGCATACTTAATTTTGTATTCATATTTCATACGGCCTGAGTTTTCAGCGTTGAATCTTGAATCTTGAATCTAGAATCTTGAACGTTGAACGTTGAAGAGAGAAAGAGAGAAAACTGAAAGGATTTTTGATAGATGTTTCTTTTTTGTCCCTCTTGAGATTTTCTTGTTGGCTAGATCCACGGATGAAAATGAAAATCCGTCCGTTTTCCTTTTTTTTCTCTTCTCAAGTTCTCTCTCTCGCTCTCTATCTCTGTCTCTTTCTTTCTATTCTTCTTGCAGTTGAGTTCTTAGGGCTTTCACTTGCTTTGGTTTGGTTTGCTTTACTTTGGTATGGTTTATTATGGCACGGTTTTGGGTTTGGTTTTGGTTTTGGTATGGTAACCTTTGACATATCTTACGCCAACAGAATCCCACTGGATTAGTGTCAAGTTGTCTTCTCCGTCTTCTTCTTCTTATTCTTATTCTTTTCCACGTCTGTTCACGTCTCCAAAAAGAAGAACAAACCGAACCAAACGAGATTCAACTAGACCAAACTAACCTTTTCAGCCTCCCTCACTCGTTCAGCCTTCACTTTTATTTTCATCATCCACTCCTTCTTGCTCTTGTTCTTGTTCATTTCTCAACTTTTTGAATTTCTGAATTTCTGAATTGAAGCCCCAAAAAAATGAAGATACATTCAATATCCCCTTTTCTCTAAACTCTGTACTCTGTATTTTACATGTAAAATTTCTATGCTAATTCCTCATCCTCCGTTTACGCTTTGTTTTTACATGACTGGAAACTCCAGACTCCAGAAACTAAATTCTAAAAACTACTAGAGTATTAGATGAGCCTATTGTATTTAGTATTTTGTATGGGTGGAGAAAGTTGAAACAAAGAGAAAAGAAAAAAAGAAGCCTTTCTCTTTCACTTCCTGTTGCTGTTGCTGCCGAGACTGGAGACTCGAGTGTCGTCTCTCGTCTTTCGTCTTTCGTTCACATAATATTTTTGACAAAAAAAAGTCCACAGGATAATTTCATCCATTTTGTGTGGTGGAACAAATTTCCATTTCTATTTATCTATGAATTTTCCTGAACAGTACACTGCATAGTTCACTAGTTGATCACAGATTGTTCAAGATTCAATATTCAAATGTCCCTAAAAAAAATATACATGGGAGTTGGATTTTATTATGACAGGAAATTTCAATCCAAATTTTACTCCATTCACAACTCAAGGCTCTCAATCGTCTGAATATTTGACATTAAAAAGGGGTTTCCTTCTCAGTCTTTTACTTTTACTAATATTTAGTATTCAAAGTATTAAACAATGGTGAATGAATGAACTCAACTTCTGTATAACTGTACAGTTTGTAGTACAAGGTTCGTATTTTGTATAGACCATTTGTTTATTTTATGTGTCTAGCCTCTAGCTTGTCTATACTTTGTATAATAAAAGCTATGTATTGTACAGCTATCTCAATGGTATTCACCATGTGTAGTTTGTAGTTTGTAATGACGTCAGTAGTGAGGAAAAAGAAGAATAAAAAAGGTAGATCTTTAACCCCGCATAGATTATACATTAAACATGCATAAAATACTATTTGTGCATCAAGAATACTTTAAACTATAATCTATAATATATTTTGTATCAAAGCTGTTTCGGTTATTCGTGTTTGGGTCAGGAAATTTCTACATCATGGATTTAGTATTCTAGTATTCAGTATCTAGTATTCTAGTATCTAGTATCTAGTTCCGTGAAATAAGAGACAGAGTGAAAAAGAAGGAAGGAAAGAAAGAAAGAGAGCGTGAAAGTACTGTGCAAAAAGAGTATAGTGAAATTAGCACCTGTCGGCTGTCAGGCGGACGGGGCAGAATAGGGTGAGGCTCATGTAATACAATAGTAATAATAATAATAATAATAATAATAATCTTCATCATCGCATGTCATAAAATATACATAATACATAATACACATTACACATAGATAAGCGCCAAGTATTTGTGAGTGAATTTGGTGTGGTGATGACAGCTTTTCCCAATTCACTCTTTTCTCTTTTGTTTTTCACCGTAGTACAAAAAACTGTATTTACTGTATTTTGTATTTTCTATGTACAGGGAAATTTCCATGTGTATTTTTTCCCTACTAAAATCTAAAATATAATGTACCTAGATACTAAACACAAGGTAGGATTGGTGTTTGGTGTTTGGTGTCGTTGTCGTAATGGTGCAAATGGGAAATAAAGGCACAAATTGGAATATGATAAGAGCAAAGTATTGAATATTTATTCATTTATTTATGTATTTATGTATTTATGTAGCATGTATTTTGTCCCGCCCGCCTTTTCGTTCATCTAACATACATGAATAATTCATAATATACACATTACACATTACACACATGATATTCAATAGACAAAATGGACAAGGAACAAGGAACAGTGTACAATAGAAAATAGAAAATACACACTTTTACCATTTATTAATTTGTCCCTTGTCCCCTCTCCGAGTTTCATAGTTTGAATGGAATTAGATAATATATCATACAAATGCAAAAGGTTCGAGTTCGAGTGATATTTTGTCTCATTTGACCTCTCAAATGAGAATACTTGAAAAAGAGGTTAGCTCTCTCTGTATAAAACTCTGACACGTCGTTTCAATTTTCCATGTAAAAAGTAAAAAAGGTGTAAATCATACTCGATCCATTTTTAGTTGTGAATTGTGAAAAAGGAAGAAAAACACGGGTTTATTTTAGACTTTTACCCTTTACATTTTGAGCTTTTAGTTTTGAAATTTATTTATCGTATGGTATTTTCTGTTCTCTGTTCTATTTTAGGACAGATTTATTTATTTATTTATATATTTTGCTGTCCATTTTGTCAGTTTCAGTTTGAAACTTAAGTTTCACCAGCCACAGTTGCAACTTGAACTCTATGCAAAATCCAAAGTCAAAATTCAAAAGTAAAGTTAAGAGTTTGCAGTAATTGGGTAGACATGATAAATTTCATGATAAACAATCGGATTGTTCTTGTTCTTGTTTTGTTGTCCTATTTCCTATTCATTCATTATATCCATCCACGTTCAGGATTCATAATCATGATCATGACTCAGGATGCAAAAGTGTGCTGTATTTTCCTGTTTTGTACCTTATTAATATAAAATACAAAATACATGACAGGATGACGATACTCGGTATTTGTATTTGTTTTGGTATTTGGCATTTGGTATTTTGTTTCTCCTTTTTAGTCTTTGGACTCAAAGTTGGAGTTGAATTTGTATGTGGATGTGGAGCCTGAATTTGAATCGAGTGTATAATATTGTGAAGGATTGAGATAGATAGTTTACGTCCCAAGTTATGTAGTAAATTGGATTATTTTTGTTGTTGCTCTGGGGTAATCCACTGGAGCTGGAACTGGTGCTGGAGTTGACTTGAGTCTACATTCTACATTCTCCAGTCTACTCTGTACTTTATATCTTGGCTCTTGGCTCTTGGCTTTTTTGGGATGTGACTGTGACTGTGTCTGTGACTGTAAGATGAAGCTGAAGCTGTAGTGGAAAATAGTGGAAACTGTACATTGTACATTGTACATCATTTAATAAAGGAGGAAAAACAGGAGCTCATAGTTCAATCCAACATCCAACATTCAACTTAACTTGACAACTAGATCTAAAATCTACAGGAGTACAACTACACACAACACACAACACAGACAGAAACAGTCACAGTCACAGTGGCACAACAACAAGGATGATCTATTGCTTTTACTCTTTTACTCTTTTACTCCTTTCCTCCACATCCTATTTTCTCTTCTCTGTTTCGTCGTTACACGTTCTGCACAAAAAGCCAATGTCACACTACATTCGACATTCTACACTAAAATACGCAGTACTCTGTAAAATATTGTAGGAGAAAGTAAGACCGAGGAGCTTCCTTTTATACATGATACTTATTTACCTTTAACTTTGTCCACACTCCACACTCCACACTGTTTCATATTATAAGACTCGTCAACTTTCTCCGTCACTCTTGACTCTTGACTCTTGGCACTTTGCACTTGACACTTGGCTACTCTAAAGAACTGGGGCTGTCGCATAATCCCCTACTTTTTCTTTTTCTACTTTCTCTTTCTCACTGCGGAGACTTGAGACAGGAGACAGGAGATGATAAAAATAGCTCCATAATTCCCATTCACAATTTAAAAATCTCTTCTTTTACATTCATATTCCAAAATTCCTTGGTCAAACATTTTACAATACACTTTACAGCTTACAGTAAAAAGATTGTTTGACAAAGGACAAAGGTTGTTTTTTTCCTTAAGAAATAATTATTCTTAAATGACTGTAGCAAAATTTGGTTATTGGTTATTGGTTAAGTGGCAGAAAATATACTACATGATAAATGTTTTGTGAATTGTAAATGTTTGTTAGTTTCTTGGAAGCTTTTTTTCTAGGAAAGTAGAAAATAAAAATATGGCTGTAGGTTGTAGGTGGATATATTGATACAGTCGAGTAAAAGGAGAAGAAAAAGACAAAGTTCAAAGGTTACACTCTGTTCAAATGTACATGTTTCATGCATAGATTTTGCACGTTATACAACATACAACATTACAACATGTTCTGTGTAGATTGTAGATGTACAGATATTGATTTGTCAAAGAGAGGGTGGATGACTGATGGTACTGAGTATTGAGCATTGAGAATTGACAAGTGAGTACGGAACTGAATGCTGAATTCTGAATGGAGAATTTCTTTCGTGGAATCCCTCCGTTCAATTTGGCTTAGAGTAATAAAAAGTACACACTACACACTACACACGACACACATCCTACATCCTACATCCTACACCCTACATACAAAGATGAAGAGGAAGAAAACACACGCTCCTCTTCATAGTCATGGGACTAGGGAAAAAACACCTCAAGCTCTCATTCATCCTTTCATAAAATAATGTAATGTAAAGTCAAGCTCATCTCTTTAGTCAATTTCCAATTTCCAAGTCTAGCGTCTCAATGGAAAATCTTGAATTCTAGATTCCACATTCTAGATAAAAGATAGAAGATAAAAGATAAAAGACAGATCTTCCTTGTAAAAGTATTTTCTTCATCTTTCCTCTTGTCTTTTTTTTTGTCTTGTTGTTTGAAACTTGGAAACATTGTGATAGAAAAGGTAACAAGATGTGATTGTGATTGTGATTGTGATACACATTCAACATTCAACAGTTAACCCCAAAAACTAGAACCAAAGTCAAAATATCATGCTTTATATTTGCTCTACTTTTTGGTTTATAATCTGCCCATTCTTTGGAAAATTGAATAGAATCCACCATCCACAATCCACAATCTATAATATTCAATGTTCAATGTTCAATGCCTAGACAAAGTAAATTGAACTTGTCATGTTTATTTTATATCCAATACTCATTTTAGATTGAGCCTAAAAATTATGATTACAGACTACAGATTTTTACGTACCTTTTGAACTTTTAAGGTTTTACCATTTGGAAAAGTGGGAAATTGGAAGAAAGTCAAATTACAAATTACCTAATGTCCCCTTCTTCTGACACAACAACTGTCATTTTACATTTTACACATCTCCTTGTATTAACAAGACAACAAACAACAAACGAGAGACACATCACCTTGAACAAATTCAATTATTGAACCTCGTGACTCGTGACTCTAGTTTTATAGGTTCAAGACTAAAACTAAGATTTTTACAAGGAAATATCATGTTTCCCATTTATCCTTTGCTCTTTGCTCATGGGTTCATTTCATGTATTGTACATGGGTTTTGTCCTCTAAATTTGTCAGAATTGAATATTATTGTTCAGTGAGCGGGCGTTGAGCGTTGAGTATTGAGAAAAGAAAAGAACAAAGGTGGATATTTTTAAGTGAAAGTTATGGAGAAAGACAGAATTTGAGGGGGAAACTTTCACCTACTTTCTCTTCAAATTACCAGTGTCTATTTCAGTGTCAGTGTCAGTGCAAACGTGTGTAAACTGTAGACTGTAGACATTAGACAATAGTGAACAGACAACAGACAATAGATAGACAGAGAACAAAAAAGTCTCCTTGTTTTTTCTCCTTAATTAAAAGTCTATATAATGAGTGTTTATTTTCTCCTGAGGGAGAAAGAAGGAGTTTAAAGTTTACGTTTCATGTTTTAACATTACACAGTTGTAGAGCCTTGGCTCTGTATTTATCTTTGGTTTTGGATTTGGCTTTGTCATTGACTTTTGTTGGCTTGTACTTTGTACTTTGTACTTACATGAAAGTTGATGTTGGTAGTTTGGTAGTTTGGAGTTTGGGAGTTTTGTAGTTTGGGTTGGAGTTGGAGTTTGGGAGCGTGGAAATTGATGGTGATTGTAATTGTGAGGGCGGTGGCGTGGGGAAGCGAGAAATGTCGTCTTGTCTCCACTCCTCACATAATTTACACTACACGTTTATAAAGCTGTGCCTTGTGTAAATACACATGTCCTCGTCATTCCCATCTTCTTCCTTTTACTCACACCCACGATCCCATTTCGATTTCGAATCCGACTCCAAATCCAAATCCAAATCTAAGTCTGAAGCCAGAGGTCCGGATGCGAATAGAATCTGTGGTGAATGCTGAATGGTGAACAGTGATGGTGGGCAAGAACAAGGTGAGAGAGAGAGAGTCATTGGAGTGGAAGTAGAAGTGAAACTCGTCAACTTGTGGTTCTCTCGCTACTTTGATTATGGATGTGAATGGTGAATGGTGAATGTGTCACCTCACACTTGCAACTGGTAACTTGGAATTGACCTTCTCTTCATTATCTCACCCTTCGCCTCATTCCCTTTCTCACGTCTTTCTTAGTCAAGTCTTCCAGTCTTGAGATTCCTCCATCCTTAATCAAAGAAGCGTAAACGTGGAGCGGGGAATCCGGAGTCCGAAGTCCGGAGTCCGGAATTTACTGAATCTGACCGCAATCAAACTGGAAATACAAATAAGAATACGAAGACAAAGAGGAGTAGGACTTTAAATTTAAATTCAAAGTAAACCCCGCACATTCAAATAGGATCAACGTCCTAGTAGACTAGTTAAAGGACTCTTGACTCTCGAGTCTTGAATCTTGACTCGTGGCAATTTACCACTTGTTCAAAGAGCAGCGGTGCTCTCCCGTCTTGCGATTCAAGCATAAATATAAATCTAATTCCACGGCATTCAGTGATTCCGGATTCCGGATTCCGGATTCCAGGTTTCTGACGTACGCAATTGTTCTACTGCTGGAGAGTTTGGAGTTTGGAGGAAATTATTTTGGTCCGATTTCACCTGTTTCTGGTTTCATTCAGGCTGTGAATATTCAGAGGAAAAGAAATCTCATAATTTTAACCGCATGTCCCTGTCACTGCCGCTGCTAATTTGTATTTGTAACTTGTAGCTATTTTAATAAATCTTGCTCCTTGCTCATGGAATGAGCGGCTATTTATTTACCTGACCTGACATCACAGGTGACGTTTCTGTGTAGTTCGTAGTTTGTAGTTTGTAAGTTGTGGGTACTTTCACTTTGTACTTTCACTTTGTACTTTGTGTGGCTGTAGATTGTAGATGTGAAAGTGGACAGGATAAAACATTCGCACAAAGTGTAAAGTGTAAAGTAAAGATGGATCAAGTATCAAGTAAAAGTACAAAGTTTATCAATGATGATGATGATTGTTGTTGTTATTATAATAAAGTCTTATATAAATAAGGGCGAGTTGGGAGAGTTCAAAGTTGTTGGAGTGTGTGACGTCATCTCCTTAAGCTATTTCACCTCTCGTCCTTCTTGATGCTTATGAAACAACAAGAACAAGAACAAGCAGAAGAAGCAGAAGAAGAAGAATAAGAAGAGGAGAAAGCACTCTTTGTGCGGGGAAAGTTGTGTGTAAAATCCAGTGTATAATGTATAATGTAGAATCTAGATGCTAGAATCTAGAGGAGATGCAGACAAGGACAACATTACATTACATTAGTGTTCTCCTGTGGAACTAATGGATCTCCAAACCCTCTTTCTCTTCTTCTCCTCTTCTACTTCATGTTCCTAATACTTGCAGCTCTTTCAACTTTCTCCCTCTTTCTCCTCATCTCATTCACAATTTACAATGCCAATGGCGATGGCGATGGCAATGACGAGGCCAATGTACAAAGTACAGTAGATAGCAAATCGTAAATGGTAAATGTATCTTGTGTCTTGTACAAAGTAAAAAAGTAAAAAGTAGATTGTTGATTTACTTTGGATTTTTTCTCAGAGTCTCGGGAATCTGGAATTTAGAATTCTGAATTTGGATCAAGTACAAAAAGTGAAAAAGCATCTTTGGATTTGTGGCCATTTCTGCATAAAACATGAACATGTGGGAAGAATTGAAGATAGGTGGAGAATGGAGAAATTTCAATATGATCTACAATCTAACATCTACAGAATCCGTCCAATTATTACCCAGTTCTCAGTTTTATAGGAGTAAAGCTCACAGGAACATAGAAATACGATAGTAAAGTTGGGATTTGGACGCTCCGCAATTGGAGAAACAGAAACAGAAATGGAAAAGAAATCAAAATAGAAATAGACTAGAAAAAATTTGTCTGTGGAAATGGGGAAAACCTCAATGAGAAAAGGAAGCAATTGACAAAATGAAAGGGAATGAAATAGAATGAATGAAAGACATTCAAGAAAAAAATCCGCCTTCTCTTTTCAAATTCAATTAGGTAGTCCAGAAAAGAAGAGAAGAGAATAAAAGGGAACCGACTTGTCTTTATGAGGCTTTCATGTCATTCAAACTTGACTTCTTTTCACTTACTTTCTTTCAACTTTCTCCTCTGGATTCCGTTTCTGATGCCGATTCGGATTCGGATTTTGGTCTCAATCCAGCCAATTTTGCTTCATCATGAGCGAATACCGCCAAAACCAAAATCAAAACCGAAATCAAAGCCAAAGGTCAAGCATTTGAATCATCAACTCATCAAATCCTCAACTTTTCTCTCAAGTTTATAATACACGCAAAAGCTAATAAATATTTGCCAAATACTAGTGGAAAAACATGCGTTTCACTAGTTAAATTTACATGCACCAATGATAGAATCTAGAATAATAAGTGGATCAAAATAATTTTTGTTGTCGTTGTTGGATTGTTGGATTGATTCATGTATAATGTATAATTCAAAAATATAAAGAGAAAGATTCCCACTTTGTTTCCTTAAGAATTACTCTTTGTCTTTTAAAGTTTGGAATATTCAAATAGTATTATTTCATGTTTACAAAATACTATATTTAGTAATATTTAGATTTTAGTTTCAGAGATGAAACTTCAGTTGGTGCGTCAATAAAAAGTCCAAGAACCTTCGACTCGGATCTTAAAGCATGTGGATGAGTTTCTATTTCATCTCAAATTAAATTAATTCCCGTCGTCCAGCAACTGATGCTTTTCTCATCCCTTTTCCTCTCATCTCATGATATTTATTATTTCCTCTTTCATCTGTCGGAGAAAGTCCTCTGAATTAAATATGAAGCATTTTCTCTACTTTTACTCATACTTTTCAAGCCACGTGTATGAATTTTCCTACTTTTCATACTTTTCATCCTATTTTCTTTTCTCATGCTTTTTATGTGTAGATGAAGGAAAAAGGACAATATTTATGCAAATTCCTCTTAACTATACTTTATACTTGATGCTTTTTGTAGGAGTTTTAAGCATTAAATTTTAGGATAAAATAGACACTCTATACCTTGAACTTTGCGTCTAGAATCTAGAATCTAGAATCTAGAGTCTTGCGTCTGGAGTAGTTCATTATAAAAAGTGGATTGGTAATTAATTAATTGCCCACTTTGTCATTTACTTGTGTATCCCGGATTCTCCATCCAACATCCAACATCCACTCCTGCGTCTTCTTCTCCTGGAGACACAACACTTGGAAATTTAGATCAGTGGGAGTGCTCGGAAATTTGTTGATGTTGAACTCACTTTCCCATTCCTTCTCCCACTTTCTCCTTTCATCTGTCTCTGTTATCTCACCCATACTCTAGACACACTCACACTTTTACTTGAGCACTTGAGTAAAGTTTGTTGGTTGACATTTCATTTTGGCAATGCCAATGCCAGTCTTAACGAGCCTACACATTACACATGTAATATCTTACATGTTGGACACATGAACAGGAACAGGAGCATGAGTGTGTGTAACTTGTAGACGGTAGACAGAGAGAAAGATAGATAGAAAGATGTACCTTGTGTATCATATATGACATGAATGTGACGCCACATCTCTATTCTTGATTCTACATACAACATACAAAATACAAAGTACAAAGTACAGTAAGTTCCAAGTTCTAAGGTCAACATGCACTCGTGATTTCTATGCTCATTCTCATCTCCTCATCTTCTTCTTCTTCAAGTTGGAACTTGAAACTTTGAATTTTCCGTTGAATTACATTAAAATTCATTCCAAGTCCCCATCTCTGTCATAAGACAAGACATAACACATGACACATCCAAATCCAAATCCAAGATATTTACACTGTTCTTTCCTTTGTACATGTATAATATCGAGTAGAAAAAACATGTACATGAATGAGCATGAAAAAGAGAAAGGAAAATCCAAGTCCAAGTCCAATAGCTTTCTACATGAAATACATTCTACATTCTACATGAAGAACAGAGATGGGATTTTGAGGAATGCGAGTTGGAATCGGAATCGGAACCAGGGCCTTGAATTAGCCTGAATGAGGGCGTCTAATACATTCTCCTTTTTTCTATACATGTTTCTATAGAGTATAGAGTATAGATGTAATGTTTATGTATGTACATTTGAAAAAAGCAGTGGTGGAAACAGAATAATTCTTTGTCTATGCACTATGCACACATTTATACACAGTGTCTAGTGTATACGCATACTTAACCAGCGGACCACCCACGCTACACGGATAGATAGATAGATAGATAGATAGTTAGATAGATGGAGGCGAAGACAGAGCAAAAAATGAAGAACGGAAAAGAAAAAACGTATTTCAGTGAGTGCTTGTACAACGTACAACGTACAAGGATAAGCAATAAGAAAGAGAAAGAGAATGAGGATATCTACGGATGAAAATGAAGATGATGTGAGTCAGAATATGAGTACGAGTACGAATTTTTTCTCAACTACAGACTACAGACTCCAGCATCTCAGCTTGAGGATGCGAAAACATGAAAATTTGGGATATACTCCTTCCTCTACATTCTACATTCTACATTCTAGTTTTTCTAGTTTTTCTAGTTACTCTAGAATCTAGAATCTAGACTCGATTCAATTCGACTCGATCCGACTCGACTCAACTCAACTTGGTTTCCTTGGGCTTGTAACAAGTGAAAAAAAGGAAAAGAAAAAGAAGAATTGAATCGCTACTTTCCCTTACACACGCTTTCTTTCTCTTTCTTTCTCTTGCTTTCTCCAGTGTGGAGAAAGAAGAGAGTTCATTCGGATCTTTGGCTGTTGGATGTTGGATGTTGGATAGAGATGTGAATCAGAATGAGAAAGAGAATCCAGAATCCAGAGTACACTGTGGTATTTTAGGATACCCGGGCGCCAACGTGTCCCGTTCTGGAGCTGGCTCTTTGCCAAATGACGTCACTCCTTTTCCTTTCCCTACTCTCGACTCTCTACTCCCATCCATACACATTACACATTACACATGTATCCACCCTCTATACTCCATAGTCCATACGCGTGATATGATATAATAACCAAGAACCATTTCAGCTGTAACTCTGTAGAACTGGGTATAACTGAACTCCACACAAAAAGTTTCTAAATGTTTATACAACTTTTTACATTACACATTATTATTATACATATGACAACACACAGACACACACACACGAAATAAAAGATAGAAGATGGAAGATGGGAGATGGGAGATAGAACGTATCCGTCCTCATATCGTCATCATCTTTTCTTTCTATTTTCAGTCCCAGACCAAACCAAACGAACCAACAAATATGAAAACGTTGACACAGAGAGAAAGTTGGAATCTCCTCCACTTCTCCGTTCCTCCGTTCCTCTCTATTGACTCTCCCATTGTCCACATAAAGGGTGGGGAGTGCTGGGGCTCTGAAAACATGAATGAAACAGACAGAGACAGAGAAAGAGAAAGAAAGAGAGAGAGAGAGTCAATAGCGGGTGAAAAGAGAATGAGTCATACATGTACAATACAAGTATGTAGAACATGAAAAAGATGAAGATGAAAAAGAAAGAGGATGAGAATGAGACGCCACATGAACATCTATCTACTTACAGGAATGGCGAATGAGACTGGCGAATCCAGAATTCCAGAATGGCAAACGGCGAGAGGCACTCATAACTTTTGAGAATGAAATAGGGTCGTATAAATATCCACGGTATGTATCTATTCTGCATCTATGCTCTCTTCTTGTTCTTCTTTCTACTCTTAGTATTTACACATGAGACGAACACGTGTATGCGAAATACGATAAAGATGTTCAATGAACAAGGGCAAATGTAGAATCTAGAATATAGAATGTAGAATGTGGAACCTCCATGATGATGATGTTGTTGACCACCCGCGCCTTTTATTATTATGAAAACTCATTCATACCCAGACCATCCTTATGTACACTTTTATATTATACGCTCTCATACATTATACAATGTACAAGATACAAGGCAACATGAATACATGGAATAATACACACGATCCAGACGTTTGTACTTAAAATGTAGTGTAAAAAAGTACACAATAAATACATGGAAGAAAGTTTTGAGGATGAAGAAAAAAGTGTGAAAAAATCCAGGAATGCCGTAAAAATGTAATTGATGTTCTTCTTCTTCTTCTTCTCACATTGAGTTGAAACTAGAAGGTGGAAACTAGAAGATGAAGATGAAGACTTTTCCAAAAAGATAGGGAATGGCGATGCAATGCGGTAGCCTGAGGTGAGATGTGTCGAATACCAAATACAGTATGGAGTAGAATGAGATTCCAACCGAACCGAAGCAAACCAAACCAAACCAACCGCCCACGCAATTCCCAACATGCCCACTTTTTTTTACATCCATCTTCCAAGTCCCAACCACATCCCATTACATTATATCATATCATATCATCTATACTCTATATGAAAGTATTTCTCCGTATCTATTTAATCTAGGGCTTTTCTATTTTCTCTCTCCATTTATTATCTCCCTCTGTTTATTATTAATATTTTGAGAAACAAAATAAGAGACTGTTTGGAATTTTGAATTCACAGTTTACAGCGTACAGTTTTAAAGCCTGTGCCTCTAAACCTTTAAAAGATGGACATGACGTGAAAATGGAGGTGGTGGAGATAAAATCAAGCTTGAGCCTCTTCCCATTTAACTGGGCATGTAAAATGTATCTTTATACTTTCTTCTGCGTTGTAAAGTGTACGAGAAACATTATCGAGTACTTGCTATCTCCAATCTACAATCTAGAATCTACAATCTACACATGACATCATTTACTTCTACTTTTTCTTCTGTCTCCTTGTTTGTCGATACTATCAAGTATCAAGGGTAATGCTTCTGTGTAGTTTGTAGTTTGTAGTGTGAGGGATCCGGTGAATTTTATCGCCGTCTCTTCTTGAATACATATGAGTATTTATTTCCTACAGAGTCAAGTAGTTGTAGCTTGTAGCTCCACCTGCAACCTGCAAACATCATACTCGTGTAAAAGGTAAAAGGTAAAAGGTGTTTCAGTAAAGTGGTCCAGTTCTATTTATGTGCGTAGTTAGTTTGCTCCCTCACTTGAACATCCAGCATCCAGCATCCAGCATCCACGTCCACGTCCACGTCCACCTACGACCGCCATTAAAGAGTACACACAAGTATTTATGTAAGAAAAGACTCAACTGAGTGGAAAATGGCAAGTTTTCAAGGCTGGAGGCTGGAGGATGGAGGATGGAGGCTCGAGGTGGTACTTGAAAGTAAATGTACAATCTTGAGCTCCACATTTTTCCTGGAAGGTGTGAATGACTCTTGAGACTTGAGACTAAAGACGAAAGACGAAGAGGAAAACCCAAAGACGGTGATTCCCATTAAATTCTACCCCCAAAAATATTGATGATAAAAAGCTATAGATTCGATAGATTCTTGATTATAAATCCTAAATTCTTAGAACGGAGAAAGTTAAAGAGACTAGAAATGGTCGCTGGTTGTTTTCTCTCAGGCTCAGGAAGATTCCAGTTCCCAGAAAAATGGACCTGTTT
Organism: Sminthurinus signatus; assembly: GCA_019776565.1. Taxonomy (NCBI): domain Eukaryota; kingdom Metazoa; phylum Arthropoda; class Collembola; order Symphypleona; family Katiannidae; genus Sminthurinus; species Sminthurinus signatus. The sequence goes on along the minus strand of JABASP010001831.1, from coordinate 8,619 downwards.
TTATCTAAAAAAGACATGTAGCTCCAAAATACAAAATATACATAATGTTTTCCCGCGGTTGTTTTAAATAGAGAAAAATATCGTAAGGAGAAGAAGGTGATAAATTTCCCACCGCTCCCTTTCATTTTATTTTCACTTTCGAATTTCAATTTCAATTTTCTACCCAACTTTCAAGTGTGTTGATGCTGTTTAAAAATAGCAAAAAAACTTAAACAAGAATGAAAAAATTCATACCCACATAAAACATAAAGTACAAAAAAGTATGAAATGAACCTTGTATATTTAATTATGCTAATACACACTGTTCAGCATAATTTCATTGTCAGTGTGGAGGAAAATCACAGTACAAAAGTGGGACTGATACTGAATACTCATGTGTGTGGGCGGTTCGGGACTTTTTTACTCTCTCTTGAGTCTTGAGTTCCGGAAGAACCGGAACCCATTTGAACTATGCCTCTTCTCCCTTCTCCCTTCTCCCTTGTTTATGGTTTCTTCTTCTCATCCTATCTTCTTGGCTCTTAAACTAAAAACTGTAAAAACTCCAAAGACTTTACACTCGAGAACTTGAGATTTTAGATATGTTATTTTTTTCCTTTTTACTACTTGATGGCCCTCTCATCTTTTTTCCATAGATACAAGATACAAGATACAAAATACAAAATACTTGTTTTAAAGACATTGTTGAGGAAGGGCATTTTCCCCCTTTGTGTTTCTTCTTTCCGCTTCCGCTCTCCACTTTCTCCACTTTCTCCATTCTACTTTCCACATTCTTCATACCCAAGGCTAGGCAAAGCGTAAACAGTAAACAGTAAACAGCAAACAGTAAACAGTCAAAGCCCATGCCAAATGCCAATATTATGTCATGTCATGGAAACTCACGCAGAAAAAAATACAAATAAAACATGGTAAAAATACACGCATTTTTTCTCCATCTTTTCCAACATGTTTTTTATACATTTTTACACAGTAAATATTACAGAAACGTGAAATGTCAAAAGGTTTCTTTTCATGGTCAAAACTTTTAATTTTAATTAGAATATTTCTTATTGTTTTTAAACCTCTTGTTACTCTCTTTTATTCTTTTCCTCTTCATGTTTGATTTTCTATGAAACAAAAAAAAAGAATGAAAAATTACTATTTTGGAGAGAAAATTGGAAAGTTTGTTCTAAACTTGATTGTTTTCCTATAGCTTTTCCCTGTTTATTTTATAAAAGTATTGTAGAAAAGAAAAATTGATGATCACGACCATTGTTTATTTTCTATTGTGAAAAGAGAAAACAGAGGAGACAGCGGGAGAAAGAAATCTTGCTATTTCTTGCAAAACTCTTGAAAATATATTTTCGTCAAGTCATCTCTTTTTGTTTCTCTTTTTGAATTGTTATTTATGATAAAAGGGTAGACCAAATACCAAACACCAAACACGAAAAACAGAAAAAGAGGGAGGAAATTTGCAACGGTATTGTTTTTATTTTGTCGTGGGTGGACGTGAACATTGAACATTGAACGTTGAACATTGAAGATTGAGCATAGATGTGGCTTTTGATTGTGGATTGTGGATGTTATTGCACTTGATTCCATGTAAAATTGCCTATACTTTGTACTTTATATTCCAGATTCTACATTTCAGATTTTACATTTCAGATAGTAGATTTAGAATTTTAGGGAAGGATAGGAAGACGAGGCATAAAAATGAGGAGTATATACAAATCTTTATCTATATCTGATGCTACTATAAACTATACACTATACGCTATACAAGATGAAACTGTAAAAAGAATCAAGAATGGAAAATCTTGATTCAGACACACACACACAAGCGCTGAGCACTGGAAGAGAAAGTTGAGATGAGAACATGAGAATCCACGAGACTCTCTAGATGAGATGAAGACGTGGAGGATGGAGAAATGTAGGGAAATGGTTGGTTGTTGACTACCCGAGAAAAATAAGAGATGAAAATAGAGAGAGAGATGGAGTCATAGAAGGAAAACTTTGCCAATTTTCCACATCATTTCTTTTCATGTTGCTAAATTATCAAAATGGCAAAGATGCTCTCTCTACTCTGTACTCTGTACTCTCTTTATCAGTATCAGTAGAAGTACAAGTAAAAGTATATTCACTCTACATTCTACATTCTACACTCTACACTCTACACTCTGTATTCTCTACATGTGTAATGTACAATCTACAGACGGGGAATAAAAGAGTAAAAAACTGTACAAAAGAGTATCAAAAGGGAAAGGAGCAAAGGAAAATGACACTAGTGGACTTTTATACCGAGAGAAAGAGAGAGAGAGAGAAAGGGGGGAAAAAACATGTAGTGCTTTCGCAGCACTTTTTTACTTCAAATTTACTCAACTCGAGACTGGAATCTCGAATCTCAAGTCAACTTTTACTCTGTACTCTGAACGCTGTACAATATAAACTGAATACTTTCTCTTTTCTCCTCTGTTTTCTGTTTTCTATTTTCTATTTCCTCCCCAGAGTCAAATAAGGGTCACAAAACATATAAAGGCAATTTATCTGCACTCTTCATTCTAAACTGTGCACTGTGCACTGGACTGGACGCCGGACACTGTTTGCTGTTTGATGGAAATAGTAAATAGTAAATACATGTATACACATTTATATTCTATACATTTCCTCTACAGCCTTCAAACTTGTACACTTTGACCCCATCAAAGATCAAAGTCCAAAGATTACCCACCGCAAAAAATAATTAAAAAACAAATTTCAACTCAATTCCAATAATTTTCAATCATATCCAAGTTCTAAAAACTAACCACAGCCTTCATTTAAAATCACAAAATGGGAAAAAATGTCACAAATTAAAATTATTCATTCATCATTTCCTTGTTCCACAAAGTAAAAGTAAAAGTGTGCACATGATAAAATATCATAATCTTTTACTAAATACTGGACCGATCCAATCTACATAAAAAATAAAGCTATTGAATCTTTTTCTTACTTTTTGAAAATATATAAAAAGTACAAACTATAAAATCCAGACACGTGGGCAAGAGAAAGTCAAATTTCCAAAATTTCCAGCTCTAGCTTCTCAAATGGATAATGGATAAACTGGATGAAATGCATCGAGTTAATTAAGCTTGTGTAATCAGCTTAAATCCTGACTTTCTCCTTCAACACGCGTCTTCAATCTTCCACCTTCCATCTTCCATGTTCAGTGTTCAACCTCCACTTTCTTCCATACTCCATACAAAACCAGAAGCCAGAAGCCAGAAGCTGGAAGCTGGAAACTAGACGCTGAAACCTACACGAGACTACTTTTGTTCAGTGGAGAGCGTGAGTAACTAACTAAAGAGAGGAAGAAAGTTGAACAAGTTGAATCACGCATCCTAGTGTGGCATTGGAATTGGCAGTGGAAGTGACGTCCGCCAATTTTCCAATCTCCCAATCTTCTCATCCTCATCCTTGTCCTCGTCCTCGTCCTCATACCTCTTTCAACTTAAAACTAGAAACTAGATACTAGATACACAGAGAGGGGAAAGAGACAAGAGAAATAAAACTCGTCAGGAAAATTAAACCAAGAAATAAACAAGATCAAGTCAAACCAAACCAAACCAACAACCAACATCCGCATGCATCAACCTCAACGCATCACCACGAACACAAACACAAACACGAACACGAACAAAGTCAAATTTCTTATACAAAACCCTGAAAAAAACAAGGCACGAAAGACGAAAGGCACGTAGAAAATACAAGTTGTGTCTTTGTAGTTTGTAGTTTGTAGTATCACCATCATCATCATTATGATCATCTTGCTATGATAATAATCACTAGAAAATGGGAAAGAAAAACTTGTGGATTGTAAATTGTAGAGAAGATTGTTTAAACTCATAAATACTCCTCATAGAAAAAAGGGAAAGAGAGAAAGTAAAGTAAAGAAAGTTCCTTATTCGCAAGATCGAGGAGAAAGTAGAAAGTAAAAAAAGTAGATAGATTTCTACCTCTAGTAAAATACAGTATTAAGTATTGAGTATTGAGTATTGAGAATGGAGAATGGAGAACGGAGAATAGAGTTGGATGTGAAAGTGATTTCGTGCCGTGTGTATTCCTTGTTGGTTTTTAGCCTTAGCTCTTTCCTCCTTCCTATTAGTTTAGTTTAGTTGAGTTCATTTCCTTCATCCTCTTTGTCTTTGTCTTTGTCTCTGCCTTTGTCTAGTGTCTTTTTGCTGGGATAATTTCTTGTATTTTAAATTTTGCACGCAACGTAAATATTTATTTAGTGTATAGGCAAAAGGGTTCATGTGTGAGAGGTAAGAAGAGTGGATTGTAACATGTACACTGGAAAAGGCACTGGCACTGGAGACAGGACCGAGAATAAGAAGTAAACTAATGAAAAAATCATGTGAAGCTAACTGATATCAAGTATAGCAAATAGAATGTATACAATGTACAATATAAAACATGTTATATAAACTCAATCTTCTTCCTTTCTCTTTCTCTTTCTCTTCTTCTTCTTCTTCTTCTTCTTCTTGTTCTTTTTGTTCTTCCCTAGTCGTTAATTGTAAAGTTTCCATTATCCATTAACCATTATCCCCCATCTAAGAATATCTCTGTCAGGGTTCGTCCCTGCTGCACTTGATTGATTCAACTAAATCGAGCGGAATTGAATTACACGAGTCGGCTAAGTCCATGGACAAAGACAAAGACAAGGACAAGAACAAGAACAAGAACAAGCTAAAGCACAAGACACACAAATACCTTTACCAAGAAACCACGTCACCTGTTACTCTCACATTTGAACATGGCACAAGGCACAAGGAATAAAATACGAGGATTACGTAGGGTGTGGGGTGTAGTTGGTAGATTGAAGATTGAAGATTGTAGACTTTGAGCTGTGGGCAGTAATTGACTGTCTATTTTTTTGTGGGTATCTATTTTGAAAAGCTTTTAAAGTGCCTCCTGATTCATACAACATACATATAATACATATTAGATGTAAGACAACGTCCACCCTTCAATTTCAAATTCAATCTCACTCTTACTTTTTACTTTTTACTTTTACTTTTACTTTCTCCGGGCTACTTCAGTTGGCCATATTTAATTAAAAGGAGAGACGACAGAGAGAGTTGCTTCACTCTGTATTTATACATTTATGTATAGGTATTTCGAAATGTCTCTGGAATCGTTATGAAAATTAAAATTCAGTAGTTGTTCACTGTCCATTTCCATGCAGCTTGATCTGACTCGTGTCAGCTTTAGTCATTCATAAATAATAAATATATAACAGGGAAAAGTAACAGTCTAAACCTCGGAGCTCAAGACGAAAAACTGGAGGCTCTAGAAAATTCCGATGATGAAAAAAGGGAAAGCGCCTTTTGCATTTTTCCTCCTCACATCACTCCTTATATAATATTAATATTAATATTGACAATGTAAATAGTATTTTTCTTAAACACGAATGCATGGAGAATGGAGAATTGGAAACAGACAACTGACTGTGAGTGCGGACTACTCAATGAGATTGGATGTTAGGAAAAAGAAATACAAACACAAACACAATGACATGGGGGTTCCATCCAACATTCAAAATACTGATAACTGATAACTGATAAATGTCACAAGAAGCAGGTGAAAAGGAGAAAGATTTCTACAGTGAATAATGTTGAAAGTACTCAGTACAAATACAAAGCTAGCAGCACTTCCACTCACATTAATTATGAACCAAAAGCCTTTTGGCAAAAGGTAGAGAAAGTTATTCGGAGAAAGGTGAATAAATACTTTCCCAAAATAAGGATTTCTGTAGCTTTTGGACTTTCTTCTCCTTTTTCTACATTTTAGTTTCTATATTTTAGATCCTAGATTCAACAGTCTGTAAAGTCTAGATTCTAGATTCTAGATGAAAAATAGTCTAAAAAATAGTGAAAAGTTTTAAATAAATTTTCTTTTAAAGCCATGAACTTTGACGAGGACTTTCTCCACTTTCTACTTTTAAATTTCCACACAGAACATTCAGATAGGGTTTCTAGTTTCTAGTATTTGCCATGTCATTGACAATGGTATTTTCCTTCCACATAAGTAAAAAATAAAAAAAACTTTTATCAACTACGCATTGTCCCAAATCATAGTTCGTAGTTCATAGTTCATAGTACAAGTAATAATAAGGTTAATAAGGTTGAAGCATAAAAAAATACCTGTGAACAAATCCATGTAGTTCTTTTACTCTGACATTAACCAATTATTTTTTTCGTATGTTGGTGATGGTGTGATTTTTCCCCTAAACAAAATTCAACCGGAATACTTTGACCACGTTTTTTTATTTTTGATTGCGTAGGGAGCAAATCTGCACATCTGCACAATTTACCTCAACTTTGTTTTGACTTTTGACATGTTTTGAAATATTATACATCATTCTGGTTGTAAATTTTCTCGTTATTAATCATAAATCAGAAAGTTTTAAATATAAAAGGAAGATGACGGATTAATTATAACTTTGTTTTTGATTACTCGTTAATTAATTTGAACCTTGATCTTTGATCTTTCTAAATTATTTTAGCTCTGATATACACGCGTATAAAAAAAAGGTTGTAAATTTTGGTTTAAAAATAAAATGAATACCATCTGTCGTAAAAAGGTGCTGTGACCTTTACTGTGAGTTGGTCTAAACCCGAATTTAGAATTTCCTGCTATCCTATAATTCTCATGTGTGTAATGTTTAATGTGTACTGAGTACTGAGTACAGGAAACCCGTTGTACAGATTAATACCTGTAAACTGTACAATGTACAGTGCGTTTTTACTGTAAAAGACAGGAAGAAAGAATGTGACAGTTAATTTCCTCATTTCTCCCTCCCACACTCCCCATTCCTACAGTTACAGTACTCTATCTTTTCCATATAAATATAAATAGATGCATTCAATCATATTGATTATTGATTAACAACAAAAAAAGAGGACACGAGGCAAACTTATTTCAGAGATAGGATCAAAACATTTTTTGAAAATACAGGATATTCACAATTCATACTTTATTATTATTAGTATTATTTATATTGAAAAAGTTTACGTTCAACAATCATTGAATTTCATATTCCATGTGTGGCGGAAATGGAACACTTTTGTTCGGCGCTCAACATTTCTGCATTCTGCATGAATGCTAAACTCGTCAAGGTGAAAGTAAAACTGTGGATCAAGGATTCGCGGATCAAGGCAGATGGTTGAGTGAAAGTGTGGGACACTCGGTTTAAATGTGTACAGATATTTTGCTCCGTAGATTCTGTTGTGTTGTGTCATTTTGCCCATGTTAGAATACTTTCTACTTGTACATTGTACATTTTCCTGCTTCCTTTTCTACGCTGACTTTGGAGTTGGATTTGAAGTTGGAGTTGGATGTCGTGTCTCGTAGCTAGTAGCTCGTAGTTTGTAGTTTGTAGATTAGATATGATATGATTTGATGTCATGTGATAGGATGGGAAAAGTTGGAGTACGGAGCAAGGAGAATTCAGGTCATTGGAGTTGGAGTTGAAATACAAAAATGAGAAAATTTGTCTTCCTAATGACAAGACGAGATAATAAGTCACATTACCCGTTCTCTCTTGACAACTTTTACTACGAGCCACGAGCTACGAACTACTAACTCGTACAATGTAAAATGTACAATGTAAAAATGTACAGTCCACATCCACATCCACATGTTTACTGTTTATTATTGTTTATTGTTTGTCAAAGGTAAACATTAAAAAAGGCTGATGAGCCTGAATGTTTTTTTATACTACGATATTTTGAATCATCATAATAATACAAAAGTATTATTACACATTATTCTCTGTCTCTGTTTCTTGTCTTGTTCGTTGTTCATTGTGCATCCTTTTTTCCTGTTCTCTAATTTTTTGATGTGCATGATAGGGCATGTTGGTTGTTGGTTGTTGGTATAATATTTCTAGTATTATTATTATTATTCTGTTGTCATTGAGCATTGAGCATTGAGCATTGCTTTTGAGCATGAAGTATGGAGTATGGAGTTTTTAGGATTGTGTAGGAGTGTAGGAGGAATATGTAATACAGATACTAATAATAATAATAATAATAAATTACATAAAAATTGCAAAGAGAGGCGGAAGAAATTGGAAATTGGACAACATGCAACAAGAATAATCGTCCTCATAACTTTTCCATTCTCCATTCTTTATTCTCCATTCTCCGGTCAGGATCCAAACAAAAGTAGTATCTAGAATCGAGAATCTAGAATATAAAATACTCTAGATTCTGAATCGTCATAACTTGAATCGCGGCGCTTGTGACGAGTGGTACGTTTTGCCGTGGTATGTTCTGACGTGGACTTTTTGACGGCAGGATATTTCGACGTTGGTACTTTTTGACGTGGTACTTTTTGACGGCACACGATTTTGCCGAGTCATATTTTGCCGTGGATCATTTCAGGCTTGTTTTAACGGAAACTCTGGATTGTATGGCTTCGCACCGGAATTTGTATTTCGCTGACTTTTTTCCTAACTCTACCTTAAATAAATTAACCCCTCTGTGGGAATTTTTAGCCTAAATTTCGACCGCCGTCAAACTTGTTCTCGTCAAATTGACCGCCGTCAAACTGTCCCACGTCAAAAAAACCCCCGTCAAATCGTACCACTCGGCAGAGTGT
>JABASP010001830.1:0-24980 GCA_019776565.1 Sminthurinus signatus | reverse complement strand
CACACTCATTCCTCATTGCATTCTGATTGCAACCTTTTCTAATGATTTCAAAATCAGAAATCAGTTGTACCTTGTACTTTGATTTTAAGAACTCTACTAATCGGAGTCTCCGTATCAGTAAAATGATATGTATACAGTATACACTATACATGCACTCTGTAATATTTCCTATAGTCTTTGAGTTTTGAGTTGTGTAATTAACAACTACTAGTATTGTTGAAACACGAGTAAATATTGTTATTAGTACTTGAATAATAATACATAATACCCTTGAAGAAGAAAGTAAAATTACCTAGCAATGACCACCTTTGAGCATTGACTATTGACTTGTGAACCCTTTCTCTTGGTTGATTGTCATTGTCACTGTCATTGCCATTGCTATGGTTACTATAGTTACTAGATTGTGAAATTCAGGATTAAACCCAATAATATCGTAACTGATAAAAATAAAAGTAGCTTGGCTTGGCGTGGCTTGGTGAAGGTTTCATGTCTATTCTCAACTCTTCAAAGGAATATAACATAAAATGCAATCCCATAATTGTCTCTAGTGATTTTTCTATTTTTCCTCCTCTCAGTCGTAAGTCATAAGTCGTTAGTTGTACATTGTACAGTTTGTGGCTGTATTTGTTTCTATAACAATAGTAGATATAAGATAGTGCTAGACAGTGAACAGTACAGTAGAAAAGAATACAAGTGGGAAATTCCCACTGGGAATCGGAAATTATATACATGAGTCCAGTAGTGTAATTTTGTTTGCTGATAATTACTTGTTTTTTAATGAGTGAAATAATTAGTATTTACTATACTTTTGACTTTTGAGAGTTCTTTTTATGTGTCCCGTATCACTCTTCATTATCAATTACTAAAACTATCAAGACAAGATATATATGTCAATTAATACACTTCATAATATAATTCCTGCCGACTTTTCTGTAAAGCCTGCATCCTGTCCGTAATTTGTAATTTGATCCTGGATAGTTAGTGTATTTTTGATAGATATAAAGAATGCAATGTACAAAACTGTGTACTCAAAATGAAAAGTAAAAAAATGCACCATGAACGATGCAGAAAAAATGTAAACTTAAATATAAATATAAATAAATATGAACACAGACAACAGACAACAGAGGTGATCAGTTCAGTTCCCACTTGAGCTTTGAGTTGTCAATTTTTAATGCACATAATATATAGATATATGCATCCAATGAAGGAGTTATATGTTTAAATTACCTGCTCATTCCATAGTATACATACCTACTAGACTGTTTCACATTATTCCAAACGTAAAAGTCCCACGTTTTTCCGATTTTTGTGCGTTAAACACAGTAAAATATGTTTTATTGTTAAATTTTCAGTCGATCCGACTTCGTTAAGGGATCATTTGACGAGGTCAGAGTGCCCGAAGTTGAAGGGAATTAGAAAAAAAAAATTAAAGATTTTGTTGAATTTGAACGCCGTTTAAACAAAAATTCCAATTACAGGCAGCGGATGTGAAGCAGATTCAATGTTGTATTTTACCTCATTCCGTCGGTATAATTGGTAATTATAAGTAAGCGGCGTTCAAGTTGAACAAATAATTCAGTTTTTCTTTCAAATCATATACACCTTTGAAATTTCGACCTCGTCAAATGACCCCTTAATCCAATTGGATCGACTCAAAACTTGACAGGAAATCTTATTTTACCGTGTTCAACACATACAAATTGTAGAAGCTTGGGATAATGTGAAACAGTCTAATACATACTACACAAAAACATATCAATAAACAATGGAGAATGGAGCTAATGCACGAAAAGGAAAGAGAGAAGAGAAGATGACCACGTCAAATAAACAAAAGTACCAAGAAAACAAACAGTGATTGTCTACTGACTTTTGACTGACGACACTGCAAATATGTACGGTAACTAATAACTACATATGTACAAATATTGTGTACGACATGTATGATATTTATATGCGACGGACTATGGTAATTAGCATTTGGTAATCACACCACGCGTCTTGTGTCTTGTCTATACGTTGTACATTATACGCAGATTGTTTATATATTTAGAATGAGCTTTTGTGATCATATTCAAAGATTAAAGCTCAACACATCATGCAATTTACAATATGAATAGGATATGCTTTATGCTTTACACATGGACATAAATAATCGTAGATAGGACATTTCTATTTTCTATTTGCGTCATTTGGTCGCCTGAATCCTGAATCCGCATTCTTTCTCCGAGGTAAATATCTCGTAAATTGTGGTAAATAGATAAATGTCATTGGAGAGAGATGAGAGAAAACTGTGAAATCAAATTAGACTCATGATACTGACATCATGCATAGATAGAATGTAAATTGTGCATAAATCAGGCATGATAAACATACAATATTATGATATGAGATATGGTCAATCAACTTAAACTAAAACATGGTTTTTGTACGTCATTTTAAATAAACACTTTTTCAACGTCATTTGTTTATTGTTTTTATTCTAAACTTGCTGACTGCAAATCTGTGGATTGTGTTGTATGTAAAAACTGTTGTCCTTTTTCTGGACAAAACTTTTTTATCATTTAACATCCATACATTCGATTGATTTTCATGGCATCCAACTTTGATACTTCCGTAGGGTAATAAAGATCCACACCTGAAAATTGCAAATACATTGAAAAAACAGCAAATATGTAACAAATGCATAGATTCTAGATTTTAGATGGATGGAAAGCGGAACTTTGAAATTTGAAACTTGTCAATGACAATGACAGTTGACTCAACTCATGCATAAGTTGTTTAGTAACTTTAGACGATATTTGAGAATTGAAATGACTCACCTGACTGCTTTGGAATCATCGTTGGTTTGCTTGTATCTTTTGCAAATGCATATTTATAATAGTGCCTAAATGAAAGCAATACACAAAAAACAAAACCGTTGATTCTCATTTACATTCATTCATTTTCAAGTTTTCAAGTTCAATATGTCAAGCGGACATAAATAACAAAGAAACTGTTTATGAGTGAAGACTAAATTTAGATGTAGTTTATGAATAATGCATAATTTAAATGTATTTTTACTTACATGACACTGTGGTAGTCATAGGGGACGCCAAAGTCCGTTACTATGTTTGTTCCGTACTTGTCAAAGGCAAATCTGTACTCTGTGGAAACCATAGAAACCAGTTGTAAAAAAAGTTTGACTACTACGACATTGTGTATAGCAATTCAAAATTCACATAAAATCAGTGGCGTTGAACTTTGAATAGAAAAATTCATGTTGCATAATGCATAATATTATTCTGTAAAAAACCAATTGAACTGCTTACGAGGTTGAATATTTTCCCAAACAATGGTCACGTAGTCATCTCGGTCAGTTCTGTTTTGATAAAAAAGTATACAATTTGTGAAAAATAAAGTTGAGCAATAAATTTTAAAGAAACTTTTATTGCATTTTTAGTTCTTTACCTCGCTTGTTCATGCTCAAATCCAATAGCGTGAATAAGTTCATGAGCAGTTGCTCCTGAAAGTTTCAAAAATATGTATAAAATTTGCTGTAGACTGTAGACAAAATTATTCAGTTTAAACTAAATGAAAAATGTCTCTTTTACCTCGGTGGGTTGCACAAGCTGGGACCAAATTGACACTGTAATCAAAACACAACAAATTCAATCAAGAATCCCTTAAAATGCTACTTGTACAATTTTTTATGATTTTCAAAGCATCAAATTTTGTACACATGACGACTTACTCTTGTTTTCCGCCGATTCGCCCAACCTGATTAAAAATATAAGAAAAAATTCAAGTCAGAATTCAAAATGTGTAATTGAAAATACTATGGTTTGATTTTTCATACAGTGTGCTTATGTATTATGTACATACGTAAGAATTACAACCAGTTGTCGAAGTTTTGACACTAATGTAATCATTTTCAGTGGTTCGGGGTTTAAATTTGATACAGGTTTTAGAACTAATCTCATCCATGGCCAGTTTAATATTTGATAGTTCATTCGCCTCTATCAAAGATCAAAGAAGAAAATTATTTGATAGCATTAGTGGAATTTAAAGTTGAAACTAAATTCTAAATTAGAAGATCCGAGATCATAAAAAGTATTACTGAATGCCGGATCCACAATAAAAGGGACAGTTTTGTTAGCCCATCGATATCTCGCATCCTTTTTCCCACTTCGACTCTGGGGTAGAAACCTCATGTCATCTGCCATTAATTTATTCAACAGGGCAACGTCACTCGGCTCTGAAAGAAAAAAAAGAAAAAAAAACAAGAAAATACTTTACATTTCTTCCTTTTGTCTAGACCCTAGACTTGCGTTTTCTGTATTGAAATGCCCCCTATTTTTATGTTCACAGTACTTAAATACATACCATTTTGAGGAAGTGGTATTTGAAGTGGACTGGCCAAAATTGGTGAAACTGACGAGCAAACAATGCACAATGCAACTATCACTGTCGAAAATTGCAACATTTTGTCTACCTATTTGTAGTTCTGATGAACACGTCAGTTTTCCAGTGAATTTCGGAGACTACTAAAAAGTTTGAGTGGATGCAATTAAATAAGTAGAAAAAAAAATCAGAAAATGATTCAAAGTAAATTGAACTATGTACTATCAAATCTCATTAAATTTTGATTCTGGCTTCTGGATTTTGAATGCATCATTCTAATCGTCATTGTAACTATATGTTCGATGGCAAACCACCTGATTTATTAAGTATATTTATACGATGTGCCTATACTTGGATTCAATTTAATATCTAACTTTATGAATTATTCAGCACTACTGCTTTTATACAAAGTACAACATAAAATGCAAAACTGTTTTGGAAATGGCAATAAGTGTGATGGTGACAAAATAGAACAGGAAAAAAGAGAAGAACATCTGGATTTTTTAATTCACCCATAACAAATAGATATTGAATATTGAATCGTTTCGTTTTGAGTCATGTTTTTGCAAATTAGTTTTTGATCAAATCAAGTTTTGTACAGATACGATGAACCATGAACTTGGTTCGTTGTGCATTCTATTTTTAATGTTTTACATGAAAAAATACTTTTAAAACATAATGAAACATATTATAGCTCATAAAATGTTTTATGTACTTATCATTCATGTAGTATTTCACAAATAGTTCTATAAAAGTTCTGAGCGTAGTAGCTTTCCATATGATGCATCAGCCATGTCAATCGTCTATCTATTACATCGGGAGACCGAAAAACTTTGCAATTTTCTCAAATGGCATAAAACTACAACATCGAACTCGACGCATCAAAATCTGTTCCCAGCTTCATTGAATTTTGATTTGTATTTGAATAAGAGTTAATTGTCAAAGACCTTGAGCATTTTAATTGCTGTATAGAAAATCAACTTTTTGCATATTATATTTTGATGTCAGTTTTCTATTGGCATTTTGAGATGTTTTAAAAATTCAGTTCCTCTTTCACCTTTTGTTTGCAATTTTTCTCTATAGACAAGACTTGTCAAATTTGCCTTGCACCTGTACTGCACTTAGAGAATCCTCTGGATCTAAAATTTTTGCAAACGGCTTCCATGTTACTGTAAACAGTAAATAAATATTATGCATGTCATTTTTGTGCATCTCTTTATAGTCTGTAGTGAGATGAAACGTTTTTCTGGTTGCGTTGTAGATATTCTTTTTGTGGGAAGGCTCAAAACGCATTTTGCCTCAAAGTCGCAAATTCGCAAAATGCAAAACTAGTGGAAACGCATGGCAAAAATCAGCCGGTATAGCCAAAAAAGTATTTCCGTTGAAAAGTATTAACAATCTACGATGTAACTTGACACCTTTCTTTACTACTCTCTCTATTCTGGATTCTGGATTTAAAAAGGTACGTCTCAATAACTCAATAACAAAAATCAAAAATGTAATTTGATATTTGATAAGAGTAAAAAGTAAAGCATACATGTTTACATGTGCATAATTTATTTCCTGTCTGAAATGTTTATACTTATAGTTATTATTTATTATTGCTGTATAATCAATTCTGGAATAATATGTAAACAAATACTTGAAGCATGGTTGAAAACCGGCAGTTAGATTTGATTTGCTGATGTAATAAGTAATAAATGTACAGATACAAAAAATACAATACAATTTACGACTATATACAAAGTTTCAAAAGTCTCAAATGATGTGGATGAATAAATTGTGCTTCATATCAATATCCTGATGTATATCAGGTTTCAGTTTCCAAAGCTAATTAGTAATTAGTAAACCATTAGAAACTACACATGGCGCCTAAAATGTACTTGCATTATTATATTATTATCTTGTTGTTTTTATGCATGGTACACAGTTGTGCATAAAAGATTAAATTTAATACTCTGTAAATAAAATAAATAATATTTGTCGTAGTCTTAGTCAGTTTTTGATTTGATACATGTGTATAGTGAGCTCCAGTTTTTAGTTGAACAAAAGACGATTGAATTAAAAGTCTTGAAAAGTTGATCAGAATATATTGTGAATTTTGTAACAAGAATTAATTGTTATTGAATATTATTGTTGTTAAAAATCACAGTTGAAACATGGAAGACAAGGGAGGAGTGAGTCTCAAAAAGGAAATTGGTCTTCTTGAAGGGGTCTCTATTATTGTTGGAATTATCGTTGGATCAGGTATGTAAAATTTAGTTTATATAATAATAATATGTTGTATAATAACGAAGTGTCATTTATTTTTGATGAAATAATACTAATCAATTAAAATTTATAAAATATAGGAGTTTTTGTTGCACCCGCCGGAGTAATTGAAGAAGCTCAAAGTGTTGGTTTAACATTGTTAGTATGGGTTTTTACGGGTCTTCTGTCTATGATAGGAGCTGTATGTTATGCAGAATTAGGTATGATATTTGATACAGCATGTTTTTAATTTATATTCATTCTTTATTCTAAAATAGAAATCATTTTATTCGTCATCATACTTTATAATTTATAATAAAATTGATTTTTACTTTAGGTACAACAATATTAAAGTCTGGAGGAGATTATGCCTACATTCATGAGTCGTTTGGTAAATAAAATATTATGTAAAAAATGATACTATAAACAAATTATTATAAATTATTATAAATTATTATTATTGTTGTCAAAAAAGTTTGATGTGTATAAGAATAACAATAATGATAATAATTCATGTTTTATAATATATTTTTTTTTGATTTATGATATGATTTTCAGGACCATTGCCAGCATTTTTATTCCTATGGGATGCTAATGTTGTGTTTGTTCCTACTTCTAATGCAATTATGGGCCTTACTTTTGCAAAATATGTGGTTCAGCCATTCTTTCCGTCTTATTGTCTACCCGACTTTTCAGTCCGACTAATAGCAGGAGCTGCTATCCTGTTTTTGACTTTTCTAAATTGTTATAATGTCCGAATTACAACCAGGGTTCAAAATGTGTTCCTTATTGCTAAAGTTGCTGGCCTTCTCACAATTATTATTGCGGGATGTATTTATCTTTTCCAAGGACACACGGAAAATTTCCATGACATGTTTAAAGATAGTCAAACGGAACCAGGTAAAAATATTTTGACTATTATATAATCACAGTTTATTAATTACATCTAATATATTTACAACTAATATAATAAAAAACATTAACTAAATATGTTTTCTGTTGTATTTATAATAAATCTACAGGGTCTATCGCAGTGAGTTTCTACAGTGGGATTTTTAGCTATGCAGGATGGAATTATTTGAATTTCATGACAGAAGAATTAAAAGAACCATACAAGAATCTCCCACGAGCAATCTACATTAGTTTACCCTTAGTCACGTCAATCTATGTCTTGGCAAATATTGGTTATTTGGCTGTGATGACTCGGAATGAAATGATGGCATCGGATGCAATTGCTGTTACTTTTGGAAATAAGCTACTTGGAGGATTTGCATGGATTATGCCAGTTTTTGTTGCCCTATCAACTTTTGGTGGTCTATCAGTTCACATCATGACCTCATCCAGACTTTTATTTACAGGTTCCAGAAATGGACAATTTCCCAAATGTCTAAGTCTGATCTCTACAACTCGTTCAACACCAACACCAGCTCTAGTCTTTTTGGGTCTTTTAAGTCTTTGTTATCTCACAACTTCGGATATTCTCACTCTTATTAACTATTCAAGTTTTGTTGAATCCAGTTTTATTTTACTCACAATCTCAGGAATGATTTATCTTCGATACAAAAAACCATATTTAAATCGTCCAATCAAAGTTCCCATTGCAGTCCCCATCATCTTCCTCTGTCTTTGTACCTTCCTTGTTTTCCTCCCTATTTATGTCAAACCTATGGAATGTGGAATAGCTATTTTGATTACATTGACTGGACTCCCCTTTTATTTTGTTTTTATTTATTCTAAACCTCGATGGTTGAGAAACATTAGTCATGGAACAACATGCTTTATTCAAAAAATGTTCACATGTTTGCCAGAAGAACATACAGTTTTTGTGGAAAAGGAACTCAAAGATAAGGATTAATTTGTTTTTTTCTTGTTTGGTCTCTGGAAGATGATTCTGAATTTTGAATTGATCTAATTATATAGGTTATGTTTTTTGGTAACCTTTTCAACCCCTTTTCTTAAAAGCATAATATTTTCTTTTTAGTTATTAATATACTTGACATTTAATATTTTATTTAGTATTAAGGATTATTAATATTTTATGACTTAGACTCTCTCTCTGTTTTTTGTAGATTTTCATAATTTTTACTTATGTTATATGAGGTAAAAGAAAACAAAAGAAAACGGGATCAACGATCAAAACAAGTGTTCATTTCTTATTTTACTGGAGAAAAATATTGCTCTCAGTTTATTTTAAACCACCTTACTGATTTATATTATATTATATATTATACCACCGAAACTAATGGAACAATAGTATATAAGAGAAATGTCTCATTATTATTAATGTAGTATTATTACGACTAGAGGAATTTTAGAATCTCTTGTGTTTTGACTGTACAATTTAACGTGTGTTTTTTTATAGTATTACTACATATTTGTATTATGTTTTGTGCATTGTGTTCAAAAATGAATGAATGTTTTGCACAATTTATAAATAATGTAGATTTAATTTTCACTCACAGTCAGTGTGTTTTTTTTTCTTGTTTTCAACTACATAAAAACTAAAAAACTATATAAAAAAAATCAAAATAAAAGGTTGAATATAACCTGGAATTTAGAACTATTGAGATATAAAAGTCTATAACTATAGACTTTATCGTAGGATAAAGTTTGACTTTTTTAATGCTTTTAGAGCACTTTGTACTTTAATATGAAATGTGAACATTAAATTTAGGGGAATATGTAAATAATAATAATACAATATTATTAGGATATAAAATATGCAATCAAAATATTGCAACAGTCTCAATCAAAAAATAAAGTTACCTATATATACTTTCTAGTTTTACAAAAGGTAACGTTTTTAAAGTGCTACCAACTGAAAAATATAACTGTATCTCACAAATATAAATGGACTTTACCACTGAAAATTGTGTACATTATATTAGTATCATGATATCAAGGGATTATATAAAATAGTATACACTATATACATGTAAGATAAAAGTATTTCTTACAAATAACAAAAGTTACATGAAATAGGAAAAACATGAAGCGATCAAAATATATATTATGATTGTTATAAAATTTTATATCGATCGGTATTCTCGGTATTGAGTATTTATATTCTTAATTTTTACTGATTCCAATATTCACTTGAATGGAATCATGATGTATTGAATGTGATTGGTTAAGTAATTATTAGGATTAATTATGAATTATTTTATGAATGAAAATGTAAGATATGATATTGATGACAATGGAATCTGTGAAATGTGTCAAGTTTTAATGCAAAAAAAAATGCTATGAAAATGCAAATAATTGTTACACTTAATTGCTATTATTAATTATTATTATTATTGATATTGATTGTAGTCAAAACGAAAAATGCAATGGACCGGTCCTAATTCCTAATCATAATTTTAATGAATAAATATAATAATATGATTTGTTTATATGCGTGCAAAAGAAAAATATTTGATCAGAGTTTATCTATTTTATCTCTCATCAAATATTATATGTGACATCCGACATCATATGCTTATCTAAATCTCAGGTTAGTTTCCTCTTAATAATAAATAACAATATTGCATGCGTTATATGTGTAATGTGTACATTGTGAATAATTAATGCCTGTGTGTATTCTGTATTTTGTATTGTATATAGATTTTCCAACCTTGTCTCCTATAATTTCCTAATAATTTTTGTCTCCACGCCTTTGTGAACTTGATGCGGCAGTGAAATACATGTAAGTCAAGTAGTAGTATAATGTATATAATGTAATTTCGCCCCCACTCATATTTTTTTTCTTCACGTGTATAGTATTAGGTTACATAGAGTAAAAAGAATACTTATAAAAAATGCATGAACGTTGAACGTAGATACTTGCACTTTACACTGCAAAAATATTAGGGAGAAAGAGAGATCGGCACATGAAAAGTAATACAAGTAAAACAGCAACATTGTGTTGTATTTTGTATTACAGTTTATTTTACGTGTTATACATAATAATATTGAATATTATACCAGTGCGTGTACACATTGTATATTTTGTATCGTGATTCGAGATTCGTGATTATGAAATGCCTGTACAATGTGTAAATATGTAAACTGGGAAAAAATGTGTATCATTTCATCATATTGAGATGATCTTGAATCCCCACAATTCTTCTTGCATTACACATTGTAAGTACATGCATATAATATAATAACTATGTGTGGATGTGATATTATGATTTTGTAAATCTTCTGAGCCTCTCGCTAATCATACATCATGCATAATTCATACCTACATACTTTCTTGATCTTTTTATATCACTTTATATCTATCTACAGTGTAGATTCTACACATTGTGTCCAATCTGTTTGCACGTAGCACGTACTACTACACACTAGACACAGCTTATCATAATATTTTATAACATGTAGTATATTATGAGCATAGGACTATGAATCTTGAATTAGGTAAGTAAAGTTTAGACAGTACATAACCGTAGTAGAGAGTATAGAGAGAAGTTGGCCAATATCAAATTCCCTATATGTAAATACTAAATATTATGCATATAATGAATACTGAATAATGAATGACGACAACACAATGAAATACAATAGATTCATTGAATGAAAATATCTTTCCTCCTCCTCCTCATCTATGTATATTTACTCTTTCATCAATAATTATTATACACTGCCCTTTTTTTTTTACTCCTCTGTGATTTTTTCAGGAATTTTGTCTACAATATTTTCCTTTTCTGTTTGTAGTTGGTAGAAACCTGTGACAATCTACAATAATATTATGATGTATACGGTGGAAACTTGATACTAGATACTAGTAGTAGTATTTTCTAATATCAACCAACATACTGTTACTGTGTGTATTGTGTATAGTGTATACTTTGTACTGTATACTGTACATATTGAGGATTGAATAGCCTGCTGATTTTCAAAGCCTCACACACCTCGCTCGAATTTTGAATCCAAGTGATCAAATAGAGAAATAATCTATTATCTACCTATAGAATTTTAGTATTTTATTTTTTTTGAGTGAATATTTTAGATAAGAAATTGTAGATAAGTATTTTTTATATTGTAGTGATTTTAAATGTCTTTTTTATCATGCTTGAGCTCGATAGGTATTCTGACATTTCAAGACTAATTTACAGTACAAGTACAAAGAATCAACATGATGAACCGACTGTAGTGGATGAAAATCCGGAAAAAAATCTCCCTCCTAAAAAAGTTTCGGGCATCCAGACAAATACAAATACAACTACTACAAGTACAAGTAAGACGGAAACGAATGATCAAGGTGAGTAAATCTTCACAGTATGAAAACAAAAAATATTAGGATATTATTATACTTATCATTCTTCTTTTACTTGTCGTTGTCGTCTAATATGTCTACTGTCTACTAGTACAAATATAAATTCTAAACTCTAAACATATCTAAAATATATATACACAAAACACAAAACACGGAACATGCAACATCTCCGATCTCCGGGTGTCTGAACAAGTCGATCTTCAGACTAGAATCTAGAAACTAGAGACTTGAGACAGCACACAGTTTAGAGGCTTAGAATTTAGATAGTATATAAAAAGTATAAAAAAGAAAAAGTCTCAGGAAGTTAAAACTTAGTTTTGTCTGTGATATGTATATATGTGAATGTGTGTGTGTGACTGAGTAAGTGACTACGGACTAAACTGTATGTTTTATGTTTTATGTGTGTGTGTGGTTGTGATGATGGCAGGTTGCCAAAATGTAAAAAACTATAAAGGAGTAAAAAAAAAATGAAATCCTACTTATTTTAAAAATAGATATTGTAAAATTTTGCCTTTACAGAAATCGAGAGCGGGCCGTTGAACTGCAAAGAGGTTAAATTACAGTCAAAATCAACATCAAAATCCTCATCAACATCATCAACATCAGGAAAGAAAGAAAAGGAAAAAGAAAAGGAAAACGACGACAACAACATCCAATTCCAATATCAACAAAAACAAAGACAACAGGAAGAACGAGAACAAGTATTACAAAAACAAAAGGAAAGAGAATTTGAATCAGAATCAGGAAAAGTGGAAGAATTCCCATCATTACAATCAAAATTACAATCACAAAAGGAAAAGGATAGAGAGAAATCAAAATTAACCGTAATCAAATCAAAATCAAATCAAACACGACGAAACGACACAAACGACATTTTCCTCTCCACCGCCGAATTCGATAAGGTATAAATAAAAAATAAAAGTGCACATATAATATCGCATATTATATTCATTCATTCGTATATTTATTATTTATGTATTTTTCCATTTTTTCTACATGTGTGAATATTATATTTATTAATACATAAGTAAAAAAAGCACGTTTTTTTTCTATCCATTTCTGCGCACATCTGTTTATTATTAAACATGACGTACATAATTTTCTGATTCACTCTTCCGTATCGTGTATCATATGTCGTATCAAATCTGCAATGCGACATTGTGACAAAATAAATAAATAAATAAATATATACAAAGTGAAAGTGAATAAATAAAAACAAAATCTAAAATTTGATTTTAATCCAAAATTTAAATCTGTTGTTTTGTTTTGTCTTTTGTTTTTTGTTTTATTAAAATAGAAAGAGCAAGAAATGAAGGATCTTGATCGTTTAGTTAATGATTTACTTCAAGAGGCTTCCACAATTGATGTCCCATATCATGCTCGAGAGGATGGACTTGCCTTTCGCTACTGTACTCAGGATGACATATTAAAAAACCGACATAAATTGGGTGGTCATGGTGATATTAGACATCACGGACATGGACATGGATCTTCCACGCCAACGACCACACAAGAATGGAACCCTTTGAGAATTGAAAATGATCCACATAATCATTTCAAACCCAGTACCACTACAATAACAAATACAAGTACAAGTGCCAAACCTAATATCAACAACACCAGTGACAATAAAACTGTTAGTGATTCTTTTATAAAACCTTCAATTTCTCCAATTTCCTCCTCATCCCCGTCCTGGCTAAATAGTAGTGACACGAGTAATATTTTTTCAAGTACACCAATAAATTGGAAATCCAGACAAACTCCAATATCAAATAATCATGAAGAACAACAACAAAAACAAAATGGTCGAATTCAAAATCAGAGTCCAAGTCCAAGCCACAATCAGAATCAAAACCAGAGCCAGAATCAAAGTCAAAGTGAGGATTATCCAAAATCTTGGTCCAAAGTTACCGTTGAATATGATTCTTCACCAATCACATGGACTCAAATGCCTCTGCCCGATCGGGACAGAGACGGTGCAATATCAACTGGAAAATCCGCAATGCAATTACGCCAAGAAGAGATTAATCGTCTAAGAGATTGGAGTGCATTTCAAGATGCAAATGCCAAATTTCATGCCAATATTGGAGATGACAATAATATTAATAATATTAATGGTAGTAGTGGTAGTACTAGTACTAGTAATAGGAGACAAGTGAAATATACCAGGTCCTTCAGTAGTGGGAATTTTGAGGATCCCAATTCAGATGAGTGGCTCGCTAAACAAATGAGTAAATTGAAATTAAAACGCTCTGCATCAATTAGGTAACCAAATTAAATATACTCGAGTATTTTATAAGTAAAAAGAATCTGTTTATAAGAAAATTCAAAAACTATTACTCTGAAAACAGTTATTGTTGTTATGATTATTTATTTATTTATTTAATTTATTGAAATGGTTTTTCTTTTGTTTCCAATTTCTAGGCAGCAGCATCCACTCATGAGTAAATCGGATGTTCCTCAACCCGCCCCTGCCTGGCTACTTGAACTCAAACAAAGGAACTTAAGTGCCAAAAGAGAGAGTCAAAGTCAAAGTATCCAAAGTATTGAAATTGAAACTCCAACTCCAAAGGAAACACATATACCTGTAGAAATTATTAGACAAAAATCCCCTCCTCCTCCCTTTGACAGAGAACGTGAACGGGAGATTCAAATACAAATCCAACAGCAGCAACTACATCAACAAGTATTATCCGAAACACCCACTCCACGATTCCCAGCTCCCCCGCCCACTCCTTACATGAATAAATCCGCAAGTAGACACATAGAAACTCATGTTCAAAGGAGAGGTCATACAACTATGCAGTACGTATACATTTTACTTTGAAGAGTTTTCTGTTTTACTTTTTTTTAAGAATGGTCAAATATAAATGGTAAAATTAAAATTAAATACTTATAATTTTTTGATTTACAGTAATTACTCCACTCCGTCAAGGTCTGTCCCAGTCACAACTGATGACGACTCTGATGAAGAATTAGATGAAATTGCCAAAATTATGTATACTAGAAAAGAACGAGAGGATATGAAATTTACTGTAGATACTAGCACAGGTTTGTACAAATTTACAATAATAATTATTCTGTGTCTTATAATCAAATCAAAGTATGAGATTCATCATAAATATTTTTAAATGCATTTACTTATAATTCTTTTAATGTTTTTACAGCTTGGTATAAACCAAATGCGACCAGAGAAGAAACGATTAACGCACTTACAAATCAACCAGTTGGAACTTTTATCATACGAAATTCAAGTAAGAATTGAGGAACTTTCCTTGCAATTTTTCTACTGCTCCTTCCAAATTTTTCTAATTTTTGTCATGACAACTTTTGATGCTTGAATTTTCTAAATGTTTAGTGAATCACCTACTTATAATTAATTAATTTGATTTGGATTGTACTTACAGACTCATTTCCTGGTGCATATGGGCTGGCAATTAAGTTTGATGAGCATAATATTCGTCACTTTCTCATTGAGCCGTGTAAAAGTGGAGTGAAAATCCGTGGCAGTGCAATTGAACCTGTTTTTAGTAAGTCAAAGAAATTTTTGATCTCTTTTAGAACATAATATGTTAAAATCTAAAATGCATCAAGAATTTATAAATTTATAAAAAAATTTTTCATAAACTTTTAGGTTCCCTGAGTGCTTTAGTATACGCACATACAATTCAACCCTTAGCTCTCCCTGTGAAATTAAGACTAACCTCCGATGACAATTTAATCCCGACTACTTTGAGTCAGTCGACTACAAGGTACGTATTTTTTTTTTTTTTATTATATTTCCATTTTCCACATCAGAAAATATGATGATGAGTTGAACTGTGTGATTTGAAATTTTATATTTTATTAACCTTTGTTTACTTACTTGCTTCGTGTTTTTTTTAGCAAATTACTGTCTCAGGGTGCCGCATGTCAGTTGCTGGTGAGATTTAATTAACGCTTTTTATTCATATTTGATAATTCGATCTAAATTCGATCCTGTTTGAAAAAACCCTTGTTTTATGAACAAAAAAATGATTGTGCATATTTTCTTCATCATTTGAATTTTGAATACATGAGACATGTATGTTTTGTATTACAAATGTGCTATAGTTCATGGGAGCAAATGATGTGGAGATGCTTACAGGAGAAGAGGCTATTCAGCGGTCAGTTTCAAGGAAAATGAATGACCGTTCCGTCGTTGTGAACCTCAGATTAAGTAAAAGTGGTCTCGTCCTCACTGATGTCATGAGACAAAAGTAAATTTTCACTTTACATTTTCTTTCTTTTATTACTCTTGAATTTTGACCTTTCATAATATAAAACTAATCTTTATCTGTACTTGAAATAATTCTTTTCATTTAAACTAAACGTTTTCCTTTTTTTTCTTTATTTACATTTCAGCTTTTTTCGTCACCATTATAACCTATCAAGTATTATTCATGCGGGTTTGGATCCTCTAAACCGCTCGATTACAGTCCATGGGAAAGTGTGCAAATTATTTGGAATAGTTGTGAACAGTGGACGGCATAATGACTGTCTCGTCCTTTCAGAATATGAAGCCAACCAACCAGCCTCATCAATCGTAGCATTTTTCGTCAGGGTCATTCAATGGAGATCTGTCTAATGTCTAACTCTTTTTATGTATCTGGAATCTGCACACTATTATTTACTATTACTATAGCTATAACTTCTCTAAGATGACAGCATTAATAAGCTGTTACGTAGCTTCCGTTTTCGGTTTTTCGTTTTATATACTTGAGACTTACGAGAAAATAATTTTTACACTATGAAATCTGAACTTTACACTATATATTTATTATTATTTACTACTATTTACCTATGTTTACACTTTACACATTACACAATTTAGCACCTAACCGTACATTGTAAAATGTAACAACTAAGGTTTTCCACAATCTATAATCTAAAAAGTACATATACATATTACTTATATCGTCCAGCTAGTATACACACAATGCCAAAAATATATTCATAATTCATAGGTATTATTAAAAATATGTATACTATCTCTCTCTCGTTTTTTTTGTTCAGTACACAGTACACGTAAAAGTACATATTTAAACCAAAGGTTTGTTATTATTCTTTATTCTAGATCCTAGATTCTAGACTCTAGCTCTCGTCTAAATATTATTTAATCATAAAAATTGTTATACTAATTATTATTGTTACTCTACATTTTCTTTACATCAATAATAATTATTATCTATTATCTATTGCACATTACACACTACTTACTACTTACAATCTACACTAATTATTAAGCGTAACGATTAATGATTAATGATAAATACAGATAGTGCGTATTACGTATACTGAATACAAGTTATCGTAAATATCATAAAAAACTAAAAACTACTACTACGTAAAATAGGTGACGATGAAAATCCGAAAAAAAATCCCAAATCCTGGTGTTTCACCACACCTTAAATAATAATAATACTTTATATTATAGTACTGTATCAAGTATAAAGTACTTACATTGAAGTATAATAATTGAACAAATTGAAATTAAAACTTAAAACTAATCGCAAGTATAAAAGTTATTGTTTGTATACTTCATATTTTTCAGCATAGAAATTGTTAAGGTTCATCATGTATTTATTTTTATATGATAAGAAACAGTAGCCACTGAATTAACCGGGAAATGTGACGAGTAGACTGACGACTTGCCTTGCGACAAAATCCACAAAATTTGGGACGGATTCCCTTTCCATGTTGTGAAATCTTCCGACTTTGATCCCCACATCTCGTAACCCTTGGATTTCTCTTTGGAACTCAACCCAAAAGTTTTGTCCTCTTAAATATTGGAATGCTGATATTGATGCTGAGGCGGATGCTGAATTTTGAGCAACTTGAAGAAATTCCTGTTTTAGTTCCTCCATTTTACTTGGCACGGAAAAGGCATGTTGATACATGATTGAATAGAGAATCGTCAAGGCAATGCCCAAGGGACCAAAGAAAATGGTGAGGATTGGAAATTCGTGAAAATGCCTGATTGTGAAGACAGTAAAGACGATAGAGGAGCACAAACAGTAGATTTTGAACGAGAAAATAATAAAGGGGAAGGCTCGATTAAATAGTTCAATGAAAAGGACAAGTTCTCTCATCTCACTCAAAATCTTTCGAATTATCCGAATTTCTCTATCAAGATCACGGACAAGGAGATGCTGGAAATTGTCAACTAGATGTCTAGAAAATGTTAGAAAACATTTCAAAATAGTTATGAGTGATTTTTTACTGGATTTTGAATACGCTTTTTATTTTTATTTTGACTTTAATTTACCTGAGTTGGAGATGAATTTGCTCAAATTCATACTGACATTTACTGAAGAATTCCAATTGAACGAGAACAGATAAAAGGCAAACAGCAATGTTAAATGTCACGACAAAAACTTGAAGTACCAAAAGAAGGAAAAAAGTGTACCAATTCTGATAATCACGAGGAAGAAAAGACAGTAAAAGTTTTGGATGCACAAAATAAATTAATACAGCTCCAACTTGAGTTTCTAGTAGAGCAAAACAAAGCATTTTGGCCATGAGTTCATGCAAAGAATATTGAACTGGCCATGTCAACAGAGGACGAACTGAGGTTGTTCTTCTTCTTATGGACCGTTCGCTTACTGCACTTGAAACTGGAACTGGGACATTTTCTTTAGAATGTATAATCGCATGAAATAAAAAATATAGTTCATCAATCACATAATAATTTCCATCAAAGAGTAAATAGTAAATAGTACTTAAATTTCAAAGACACAATCATTTTTAATATTTATTTACCTTCATCTTGATTTTCATTTTCATTTTGATTTTCCTCTCGAACTGTCGTTGTCGTCGTTGTTGTTTCTGTAGGATCTGAATGCAAAACAAAAAGTTGGTTGAAAATCATCACTGTTTCGGATCCATTTTTCACAAAAAGACAGTAGCCTGTGAAATACCAGGAAAAATATGCCAACAAGTGCCCAAATTGTACAATCGTGTAGTCCCATCCAAAATCCTGAGGCTGTACAATAGATTGAATAAACACTGCTAAGCTGTAAATGAGATGAAGAACTGCCGTGAAAAATAAGAATCTCCAAATGAAAACTCGTACTTTACTCTTTTGTTTTTTAATTTTTCCGGATTTCACATTTATTTTTATGGGAAGAATGTTGAGAAGGGAATAAAGTTTCAGGGCTTTGAAATTCCATGTATTTTCTGCCGGTGTCAACATTTTTGAATACGTTTATTTTTCACACAAATATACAAATTTTTTAGAGACTTTTTATAGTTGTCGTAACTTTTTCTAATATTACTACAATCTACAATCAGCTGTAGACTGTCCACTGTCTCCCCGGAAAATTCCTATACTTGAATTACCTTTGATACTGAGAAACTAGAGTTTAGAATTGAGAAAGAGCTGACTCAGACTGAGACGGAAACCGAAACCCGAAAGGGAAAAGCCAAACAGCACAAGGCTAAAAGAAGGAAATGAGAGCCATGTTCCATATTTTATGAGCCCACTCTCCATTCTCGCTAATTAATTTGCTTATCCCATCCATAAACCAATGGCCAATCGCTTCCAAATTGAAATAAAGATGAGAAAACTTAGCTTATTACGCAGTCGATTTACAATCATTAGTGTACCAAAACTTATTATGTGCATGATTTTTTGTCTTGTTTTTCCTGGGTCATCGAATTTGCAATAATTTCCTTCCCCTTCCTACTTACAAACGGAAGAGAACTTGACATGAATAGAAACATTGATAATTTATACATTCTGCATTAGACCGTTTCACATTCTCCCAAGTTTTTACAATTTGTATGTGTTAAAGACGGTAAAACAAGATTTTCTATGAAGTTTCGAGTCGATCCGACTTCATGAAGTGGTCATTTGACGAGGTCAAAGTGCCCAAATTTGAAAGTAATTTGAAAGAAAAACTGAATTATTTGTTCAACTTGAACGCCGCTTACACAGAAATTCTAGTTACACTCACACCAATTCAGGAAGGAAGCTTATCTTGGTCAATTTCGATGCATGTAGTTGGAATTTTTGTACAAACGGCGTTCAAATTGAACAAAAACTTCATTATTTTTTTCAAATCACACACAAATTTGGGGACTTTTACTTCATTAAATGACCCCTTAATCAAGTCGGGTGTACTCGAAACTTCATAGAAAATCCTATTTTACTATGCTTAACACATACAAATTGTAAACACTTGAGATTTTTACGTTTCGGATAATGGGAAACAGTAAACAGCCTAAAATGTTAAGATTTTCCAGGTGTTTATTTCAGACTTGAGACAAAGAAAACAAATACGACTCGTAAATAGGGAAATTGCCAATGTTTCATTCAACAGAACTCACATAAATTATAAAGTTATACCATTAAATACAAAGGTAATAAGGTAAAATGCTTATGATATTATAGCGTCAGCGCCTACCACTTTTGTGTCTCTAGTATTTGTTTCTGTGTGGTCTCTGGCTTCAGTCATCAATGATTGATGGCTAATGTGCAAAATAAATGTAAAATACAAAACACCAGTGGTCAGTAGCTCATTGCTATTTCCTATTTACTATTTACTTGTTATTTTAACTTTCCCCAACTAACACTTCAGATGAATGAATAAGTAGTACAAAATACACAATACCAATTACGTCAGTCATAAAACATAAAACGAGTTACGACATTTCTGGATATTTTGCCTTGGTAATTAAAGTAAATGGGCATAGTCATGTAATTTGACCTGAATGCAGAATCCGGTGATATGTATTGTATAATGAACCTGTGGTATTATTTTGTTTTGTGCTGGAACCTGGAACTGAACTGAATTGCGTCCTCATAAATGAATAAAAAGTAATTCTAACGACAGATCAAACTCTACTTCAGCTTTTATACTTGACATAATTCATATTTCCTTTGTACTAATTTTAAAGCATCTCTATGAGAATTGACTTTTGTCTAGTGTATCTAGTAATTTTATCTATTTATTTTTCATTCATTTATTTTTAGTGTTGAATTGGGAGCTTCCGATTTGTGATTTCCGATCCATTTAATTTCATTCATCACTTATCCAGAAATAATTTACAAGTATGTTTGCACATGTGTGTGTGAGATGAGAGAGCAAGAGAGAAGAAAATCAAATACCAAGTCCTAAGCCTCAATTTTACACATCTTATGAAGACCGTCTTAGAAATACTCTTACGCTCAAAACTCAAAGCCCAAAACTCACACACTTTATTCTTCTTTACATTTTATTTATCTATTCACTGCTCCCTACAGTCCAATCTACAGGGTACGGAGTACACAGCTCAGAGCACTGAGCACAGAAGTGTATCTTGTAGCTTGTATCGTGTATCCTGTTATCTAAGATATACTAAGTATTTTATTCATATGTGCTTGTGCATACATTATTATTTATTATCATTATGTATCCTGTATCCATGTATCTAGTATTTACAATTAGTATTTCTGTACTTGTTTTATGATAAGAAAATGCACTTTTCTGTCTGGCTCTCTCTGGAAGTATGAAATAAAAATACATTGGACTACGGACAATGTAAATGTAAATATGTAAGTGCATATGAAGAAACAATCTATCTACAATATTAAATGTCTATATAAAAGTACTCATCTTTCTTATTGAGGCTTTTGAGGATGAGTCGAGAATCGAGAATCTCAAATGTAAAATGTAGAATGTAGAAATAGGAATACATCATTTTCATTCTCCATTTCTCCTTTTCTTTCTCATCCGTTTGGTTCGGGCTCTAAACCTCTGAATACTACACACTGTAATACACTGTACACAGTAGTAAGTAGTAAGGAGTATGAACATCTATTTTATGAATATATTATAGTCACAAGCAGTAGCATGATGTCGGTGTCAGTTTCCTCTGTACTCTCCATTCTGTATCCTCAGACATTCAACCATGTCTTCTTCTTCTTCTACTTTTTCTTGACTATGCATTTCTATTTTCTATGCACTTTAACCACATAAATTGTACATTGTACAATGTAAATCCATCCACATGCAGCTAAAAAAGTATAAGGTTTAATAATATGTACAGCATCTATACACTGTTTTTTCATTCTTTATACTTTATACATTGTACATTTTACATTATACGTACATCCAGAGAAACTTGAAATCCTCTCTCATTTTTTCTCCAGTTATTCATAAGAAAAAAGCCGAGTATGTAGGATTTAGATAGTATTTAGTACTTACATAGTGAAAAAGTGAGCTACATCAAGATGTAACATGTTACATATGTACAGAATCCAGAATCCAGAATCGAGGGATGCATCTCGTCTCATCTCATCTCATCCCTGCGCCTCTTGGTTTTCCTTTTCATTTTCTTATGTAGTTCTAGTTCTAACCTTACTTAAAGTTTTAATTCCAAGTCCAAGTCCAAGTTTAAGTGTGAAGATGAAGAGAGATAGATGAAATTTAGATATTGGAACAACTTACTCTCTTTTTATAAAAAGTATAAAGTATTATGTACAAAGTGTATGCAACATTTCTCTGAGTCTCTGTATATTGTGTGTTGTATATGAATATGCAGGGAAACAGAACACGTTGTACGTTGTATTGATACCGAGTTGATACAAGATACAAGCTAAAACTATGTATGTAAAATATTATATTATACAAACGATAGATATACTACTAGATGCATAGATATTAGATATATGAACAATATATATGTATGTACCGGCAAAGGGAAAGAAAGAAAGAGAGAAAGACAGAAGGAAAAAGGGAGAGAGGAAAAAGCAGTCAGTTGGAGTCTCACATTCTCAACTCTCAACGTCCACATTTCCACAATCCATTCCAGTGTGAACTAGGAGTCTAGACTCTAGACATTTATATACAATATACAGAATATAGAATATAGAGTGTACAAAGTAGAGAGTAGATATAACAATAGCCAAAAGTACCTCTATACTCTACAGTCTACACAACATACAAGATACAGCCCAAAATATAAAAACATACTTCATCAAACCAAACCAAACCACACCACACCAACATTCAGTACTGAGGACTCAGGACGGGTTGGATTTTGGATTCACTATTCACTAGTAAATAGTTCAAGTTTAGTGAGTGAGTGAGTGAGTGAATGAGCGAGTGGTGGAAGGAGAAAAAAAAATTAAAAGGATAACAAAGAACCACCAACTGACAACTTTAGACTGTATGCTGTATACTGTAGATATTAACCAATTCTCTCCTTTTTTACACACACATTCACATCAACATCAACAGTCAACGGAATACGAATATAAAAATAATAGTAATATTGTCATTATTTAATCGTCCGTTAAATAACGAGAACAAAAAGGAGAAAAGTGGTGGACGGTTGACGGTTGAGGGTGGACGTTGGTCAGTTGATGTTGATTCGTGATTGAATTGAATTGTTTTAGTCATTAAATAAAAGTAGATGTGAAAAGAGAGTGAAAAGAAAAAGAAAGAATCAGATCCAATTTCCAGTTGATTTGTGCGACCTGTTGATTCTCTAAATTTCTTGTTTTCAAAATATATTTTCTATTGCACCAGTGAGAGCGTTTAAAGTGAATGATACAAATGATCGGCGTTGAAATCCTCAAAAATCACAAGAAAAAATTCAGTACATCAGAAAGTTTTAAAATACCAACCCTGGTTTTAAGTCCACAGAATCCATTAAAGTTTGGAGACTTTGTAATTAAGAAACACTTGATAAAGTTCTCTAAAGAAAATAGAACTTGTTAGCTTTTCTAGTTTGTTCATTTTAATTGGAGTTAAATACCTGGAACCTGGAATCGGAGTATTCTCTTCAAGTTGAAAGTTTCTCTCGTTCTGTATTTTTTACCACTTGTTAAATTTGGAGATTGGAGTGAAGAAACAAGAAAGTGGAAAGCTGCAATTAAATATATAACTACAATTACGAGGATTACTCAATTGTGATTAAACTCTAAAATACGTAATTTATTTATTACTACTCACCCTGATAATTACAGTTTGTGATTTTAAATACGTTAATATTTTAAAGTCTTCAACCTCAGTCCATCGATATCCATTATCTATTATCCATCCACAAAATAATATTCTTCTAGCCGCTAATATGAAAATCGAGAGCAATAATAACCACGTCAAAATTAATAAAATATCAATATCGGTAAGTCAAAAATCACCATATCGCAAAACCACGTGCTTTTGCACATTGCACATTTTATGCATGCCGTTTTTTTGTAGTAGAAATCTTCTTTATTAAAATGTCATGAAAGTTTTTACCATGTGTTGAATGTTGAGACAATGACATTGTATTTTAGATTTTAGATTGAATTATTGTACTCAGGTTTCAAAAAGCTGTAACTTAATTGAATTTAATCTTGACATTCCAGAATGCATTTCAATCTGCCCTAAAATATGACAATAAATGTGGACTGGGAGAGCTGGAAAAGCTCCTCAATGATTCTAATATAAATGGTGAGAAGACATAATATCACGTGTACTATGCATAGTGTATATGATATACTTGTTACTTATACAGAATACAGATATTATTTTATACAAACCGTTGCATTTAGTATTTGAGTTTAGGAGAAATGTGCTGACCAGTAATTTAATTTACAATGTTTCTTTTTTTATTTTTATAGCGATGGATGAAGAGGGGCTAACTTTGCTGCATAAAAGTATAATCGCTAATAGAATTGATTTTGTACGGGCTTTAATAAGCCTCGGCGCAAATTTGAGACTGTCTACCCGTGATGGTTGGTCCGCACTTCATCTAGCTGCGTTTTTAGGTATGTTCCCTCTTCTAATTTCTATCACTATTTTTTCATTAAAAGAACATTTGAGGCATATTAAGGGATTTTTAGCCTATGGACATCATCGAAGTTTGACGCCGTTTGAAACTTTTATTGCATATTTTTAAGTGTGTTTCATACAAAAACTCATTTTGCTCTTAAACCATTGTCATTGTTTTATAATGAACTTTAAATGATGCAGGTTTTGGGAAGCATTTTGCATTTGAATTATTGGTGTTATTTAGCGTTCGTAAAATTGATCAATCAATAGTATTGACTTTCAATAATTGAATAACAATACTATTGTCAATACTATTGCCG